>OY856412.1:256687943-256972943 GCA_963693085.1 Alisma plantago-aquatica
TCTTTGGTGTCAGTTTTATACAAATAACCGATGCCTATGTTCTAATTTTTTTTTCTTATTAGTTTGTAGGCCTGCTGTATGGCTGGTCAGCAGGATGCAGAACCTATAGTTCAGTTCTGAACTGTAGATTTACAACATGCATTGATATCACCCAACAATAGGCCACAAACATGAAAGTCATTCACATTCAGACACATGTATTGATCAGATACATGTAGAAACCTGCAAAGTCATTTACATTCACATTTACATTTAGTTCCATTCATTTCATCTCTTTTCACATTCAGACACATGTAGAAATATTCATGTTATTGATAAGAAAAAGTCATTCACATTCACACATATGACAATTCAGAAAAAGTCATTCACATTCACACAAAAATAATTATGAGAACAAAGTTTATAAATATCATTCTTTATTCATCATTGTCATCATTGTCATCAGAACCTCAATTATATTTAAAAATTCCCACTACTTGTAGGGTTTTTTCCCATTCTTCTCTTACAACATCTAATTCCTCCCTCATATAGGGAGTATGTACATCTAATAACTTTCCACCTGTGAAGTCAGTTTTAAACACCTACAAAGAGAATGACGTATATATATAATTAATAATATATAATAAGATTGATATATTTCATATTATCTAATGAGACTATAGATAATACCTTATGTATAGTATCGATTTCCATTGCGGCATGTTTGATGATTAGGTCCATAAATCACATCACATAGTAGGTACATGCCCAGCTGTTGTCTTATGCAGCACACTATAAATTGAAACATACAAAATATTCAAAAATACAAATAAGCATAGTTCACATAAATAATATATACATTGGAGTCGGGAAATTACTTTCACATTCTCCCAAATTAGTGGCTGATTCTTTTTCCTGGGGACCTTTCCTCTAGATGTTTTGAACTCTTATAAAGCCCTACATGTTAATGTAACACATTAAATTGCATAATTAAATAGTAATGTAATAATATATGTTAACGTATATAAAAATATGAAATATTTCTCACGGGAATAATGGCCTTTTCATTATGTGTCCGTATAATGTATTCAATTCCTTCCCCGCAGGATCCAGATAATAGACAATGAACGTCTTGGGGATAATAACTAGTAACTCCCAATGCCTACCACTACAGGTAAGAAAGTTAAAAATTAATAACTCAAAATCCACAATAAAAATGTAATTTTCTTAAGTCTAAATTACAAGCAAAGTAAACTTACTCGACATTGAATGGACCTATTATCACCGTCTACTTATTTTTACCAAAATATTAAAAAGCAGCACATCAACATGTCTGTATCTACAAGACTAATCAAAGATGGAACCAAAATTCCCACATGGGAAAATGCAAAATCTGTACATATCATGTGTAAGTGGCTGTAAAACATGTATTACATATGCATTAATATATAAGAAACTAGATCATCGTATATAAAATAAGGTATATGGATGTATAAATAAGATCTCACCATATCCACAACTCTATCATAGATGTGTTCAACCAATCATAATGAAACAACTCTAAAATATCTTGCATAAATATCTTGTTATCGTATGATTGACCTGTATTAATACGTATGCATTAATGCGTATGCAAAACTTGTATTACGTATGCATTAATATGTATGCAAAACTTGTATAAATAGATTGTTATCGTATGATTGACCTGTAGCATCCTCCAGAATAGTAACATTTATAGAGCAATTTGAATCATGTTCGTCTATCCATATTGCCATACCCCTACAATTAGGACCTAACAAGGCGTGTAGGTCCCTTGGAAGCCAACTTGGTACTTTAGGAGGTGGAGGTGGAGGCCGAGATGTAGCAGGTGTCTTCTTTTTTACTTGTATATATAATTTCAGATCAATTGACTCATAAATACACACTAACAAATTAAGGTAATGTAAATTTACCATACAATATTAGTATAGACGACATCCGCTTTGGGCCACATTATCACTCTGCCTTCTGTCTCGCCAAGCGTTTCAGAATCTGGGTGGGCATATGACAGTGGAAGATCCCTCCAATCGGGGAGTACACGTATCGGGCTCACACGAACTACACCAGTTGGTACTGGAGTCCCATGGCATATCTCCCTTGAAAGGGCTGAGTAAGCCTGTGCCTCTGCAACGATATATTCTTGACTTTTTAGACTGCATGACTTCAACCTCTACAAATTTACATAAAGAATGTTATATACATATATACATAAACATATCATCTTGAAAAGACTAGCTACTATATATGTCATAAAAATACTTACAGCGGACATGCTAGGTGGTGGGTCTACATGATAACTCCCAACCTCTACAGTAGGAGAAGAGCGGCCTGCCACAGGTACTATCTGAGTGGCAGTTTGAGATGCCTGCCACTTCATCATTGCTTCTTGGATTCTCCTATCAATTAACTCATCTACATATACATTGATAAAAGAAACGTTAGCTTCTGATTATTGAATTCTCTTTCGTAATAACATTCTAAAAAACGAATAGGTTACCTCAACTTGTGAAAGTCCCGCTTTTGGGATAGGTTTGCGTTGGGATGGCCCAAAGAACGCTTTGATGCCCACACTAGCGCCTGCACCCCTAACATGTCCATGATGCTTTGGGTTACCTAGATCAACTGTCAATTCATCCCTTATACCCTCAGGGATGAACTTGCCTTCCTTCCTCTGCTCGTGTAGCTCCCGCTAATCACCATCAACAGAAATTGGTAAGTAAACATAACAATAATCAATATTGATCGATTTTCTCTAAGAGTTGAATTTAACCATTTTTGCAGCCGCCTCAGCAGTTGTGGGCTTGGTTATATCTCCTTTCTTGTTTTGCCTTCCAGCTATCCACATAGTATGGTGAGGCAGAGGTGTGGGACCAATAGTAGAGGACTCTACAGTCTCTTGAGTAGCAGCAGACTGAGCAGTAGACTCAGCATGTAGTCTTTGGAAAATGCCTGCATAGCCTCTTGGACCTATTGTGTGGTGATGCACATTCCGTGCACGCCTTTCTCTTTGAGCATCGTTGATAGCCTTGTTAGTAAGCACATTGATTTGGTTAGTAACACTAAAGGTTAATCTTGAATAGGTGAATACATAAGAACATATATTAATTAAATTGGGAGTGGCACTTAATACCTTGAATTCATCCATTTTTCTTTGGGTAACAAACTCCTCCCAGTCTTTGGGGTCCAGGTAGTTCCATTGCTCAATGGCTCTCTTCTTCCTAAATTTATTTTTTTATAGAGAATACAAACAAAAATTATTAGTGTAGAGTTAGTCAAAAAGTGATCAATGTCTAGAATTGGAAATCTATCAAGAACCTCTTCTCAGCATCGCGTCTGTAATCTCAGGTGAGATTTGTCCTATAGTTCCTTAGGACCCTCCCATAGTGTTGCATCATGCATTTACGATGCAGCTTTTCATCCAGATCAAATATACTCTACAAAATAGAATTGCTATTAAATAGTATCCTAAAAATTAGTAATCTACAAAAATAGAATCGCAAATAATAATAACTCACACATAGTTCCTTCCATACTAAGTCTTTCTTCCCCTTAGGAACTTTATGCCAAGATTAAAAAATAGGACTACAATGGCTACGAGTAAGAACCCCAAGATATGAAATAAACGAGTTGTGGTTCACTCCAACTGGATTTCCTACATGATCAAAATCCACAACTAGTTTGGTTCCATTGCCCCTTTGTTGTAGTAACTTGTTCATCATTGTGATGCCCCTCACTTTCTCAAATTTTTTTGCTGCTCATCAATTTCCCCAAGTTCTTTAGGGTGTACATCATCAACCTAAAATTTGACAAAATAAACACACTTATAGGATATAACTATAAATGAACATATAGATAGAAATATAGGATATATTTTTAAAACTTAGAGTGTGAGATAGCGCATTGATATCCTCACCCTCACGGTAATCATCATCACAACCATCATGCTCACGCTCACCCATCTGAAAGTGTCATTAAAAAAATCAAACGTTAAGCATTTGACATAACTAGAAGATAATAAAATATTATAAAGTTCACATTCAGAAAAATAAAACACTTCAAAAAATATAAACATGCATGCCTCTAATATTGCGATCTTTTATCAATTAATAATCCTTCATTGTGATCTCCGCACACGTACAAGTCATCATTAGATTCAATATTTGGTGGTGTTGGCAACCCAACTGAGAATGGACTGGAGTCATCATACTTATCATAGTACTCTTCTTCATCTGTAGGATATTCAATGAACTGTCTTTTACCATGAAGAACAACCGACCATTTATCATTTGTAGGATCATCGATATAAAATAGTTGTTTTTCCTGTGATGCCAATATGAATGGTTCACCCTTCTTTCCAATCTTTTCAAAGTTCACTAATGTGAAACCCAATTCATCCACTACAACTCCTTTGGTGTTATCAACCCAATTACATTTAAAGAGCGAAATTCTGAAATCTACATAGTCAAACTCCCATATGTCTTCAATGATACCATAATATGAAATTTTAGCTTCACGTGGACTCTTATCCTTTGCACTTGCAAAAAACAATGAAGATGCTTGAAGGGTGACCCCACTGTTTTGGACGACACTCTTATCATCTTGACACTTTGTGTAATATGAGAATCCATTTATGTCAAACCCTTCATAAGACATAACATTCAATTTTGGTTTAAAGGTGAGGCATTTGATAGTTTCAGTAAGATTATCTGGTGTTTGAGATAGTTGATGTAAGACTTTATCTTGAAACCACTTAATAAATGTCTTGTTATACTCTAGCAAGCCACATTGAATTGGCTCGAGGATATTCTCTCTTGATGAAATTGGTATGTTCCTCGATATAAACACTCACTTCATCGATGTTGTGTAAAATATACAAGTGACCTTGTTCCAACTACTCACGACTGATTACTTTCATCCGTGATCCCAAAATTCCTTTACCAAAATGCTCCTCAATATTCTTGTCATTAACAGGAGCATCATTACCACTCAGAAAGTCATTGCAAAAATCCATAACCTCTCTCACCACATAATCCTCAATAATACTTCCTTCAGGCTGATAATGGTTTTGAACATCACCTTTAAAAACACTAATGTATTGTTCAAAGGGATACATCCAATGCAAGAAAACTAGTCCCAACATTTTCACTTTCCTAGTCAAGTGGACAACAAGATGTACCATGATATCAAAGAACGAAGGAGGAAAATACATCTCAAGCTGACATAGGCTAACAACCACTTCTCTTTGCAATTTATCGAGAGTATCAGGGTCAATAACTTTGCTACACAGACTGTTGAAAAAGAAACAAAGTCTGGTGATTGCAAACCTTACATGCTTCGGTAATATAGATCGAATTGCCACGGGAAATATTTGTTGTATTAGAGTGTGACAATCATGAGATTTAATACCTATCAACTTCAGATCTTTCATTGATGCCAATGTACGGATGTTGGATGAGTAACCCTATGGCACCTTAACATTTACCAAGCATTCACAAAAAGCTTTCTTCTCCTTTCTAGACAATGTGTAACAAGCGGGAGGTAAGTATGTTCTCCGATCGCTATTAACTAATTCTGCTAATTCTGTCCTTATTCCCATTTCACATAGGTCCATTCTGGATTTTATCCCATCTTTAGTCTTACCTGGTATATTCAACAGAGTACCGATGACGCTATCACAGACATTTTTCTCAATGTGCATGACATCGATACAATGCCTGACTATCAAAGAACTCCAATAAAGAAGATCCCAAAATATTGACTTCTTCTTGAATAAATATTTGTCACTCCGTGTGGCCATCGTACATTGTGATATCTTACCAAATTCATTGGAAAAGTATTTTACTCTTTCATAAACATCCTCCCCTGGTATAGGTTTAGGTTCACTATGTTCCTCATTCCATCCATTGAATGCTTTGCACAACCTACGATACAGATGGAATTTTGGAAGAAACCTTCGATGATCAAGATATACAGTCTTGCCGCCGTGTTTTAGTCGTATTGAATCAGTGTTCTCTTCACATATAGGACACACTTTGGATCCTTTGACACTATATCCAGACAAATTCCCATATGCTAGAAAGTCATTCACAATGCAAAGGTGATGGCTATAAGCCTTGATGAGATATGATGCGATCTATGGGTCCAATGATGTGGTGAAGGCTTGATGCCTTTTGTGAGGTGATATCCTCTAGTGATATGATGGAGGGATTGATATCCATAGTGATGTGATATTGGTGATAGCCTTGTATGGCTGTGTGACATTGGCAATGGCGTTATGAATGGTAGTGCTACAAGTATCATGTGGGGATGATGTGACTAGTTCACACCATATACATTTTATATCTTCTAGAGTTTCACCATTCCCTTATCTTTGTAAAGTTTGTTTTGGATTTGTACATTGTAACTTGATTGATGCTAAAAGACACTCAATTGGCATAACTAAAAAAGTGAAACCCTAATCATGGACTGAGTTTGTCATGGTGGAAACTCAGTGACAACCAATCTGGGTCTTAACAATGCCTAGGGTCGACCGGGTTTGTCCTAGTGGCTAGCAGTGAGTAGAATATGGTTAATAACCAATTAACTGAACGATTAAAATTGAGAGGTTAATTTTTTTGGACAATATGGTTAATTGGTTAAAAGGTTAATTTGACGGCTGAAAACATTTCCTATTGGGTTAATCTAATTACCCGAATAGCCAAAATATATTAATTAAAATATTCTACATATGTACCTACATAGTTGTACTTTTATTTCAAAAAACCCTCTACATTTATGTACTTTTGATGTTATCACGAACTATGCACCTCTAAATTTATATGCAATACTACCATAATACAACAATTGTTCAAAATTTATAAGTAATTGCAAACAATACTATTACAAGAGTGTTATTTGTTTAACCAAATTAATAAACTAAATTAACTGTTAATCGATTAACCATAATCAAATTAACTGACACTAATTTGGTTAGGTTAGCAGTTAAAATCTCAAAACACAAATTAGCCATTTAACGAAATCAAATTAACTAAATGCTCACCCAAACTAGTGGCAACTTGACCGACACCCTACACTAGCAAAACCAATTATAACAGTTGGTTGAGTTTCATCCCAAATAAACACAACCAACAACTATAAATTGTTTTGTCATATAGTGCTTGCGATCAAGTTTTCTAAAAGGAAACTCTGTCAATAAGACTGTATGGTAAAGTGCAGAAAAGTGTTTATAGCTGTTGGAGTGTTACAAAACTCAAAAATATATCCATTAGAATAGCCAAAACGGATAGAATTTGATCCTAAATGTATCGACTGGCTAGTAAGCAACCTCAAGTATAAAAGGGGCCCTTTGACTTCATTCTAAGTTTTCCTTCTATGATCCCTTTCTATAGTTGGCTGTTTCTACCTCCAAGAGCCTGTAATTTGCTCAAAGCTAGTTTACTACTCGACATCCAATCTAAGTGAGTTAGGATCCTTATAAGACAACTTCTCTAATGTATATTTTGTGATCTCTCCACTTTCTTTCCCAATATCTCTCTAGCAAAGTGCTTATTTGAAGGTGATCTCCTTGAAGAAGGAGGTGGAATTACACAAAGAAGGAAGGGTGATCAAAGGCTGAAGATCTTCTGTAAGAATGGGTAAGACCTTGGTGAAGGTGGAAGATTCTTGGTAGGTAGAAAGGTAAGACCTTTGTAATGGTTACTGGATCCTTGACCCTAGAAGGAATGCTAGTATAGAACTTGTTCTTAAAAAGGTGGTCTATATGTTGTAACTCTTATAATGGAATATAAGAAGTGTGACATGGTTGAAAATCCTAGAGGTTGACACCTCTTGGTAGTGGATGTACATCTCCTAGTTTAGAGGTTGGAACCACTATACATCTTAGTCTTCTTTTAGTGTTTTCTCAATCCCCCCTTGGTTTACACTATTGCAATATTTCCTAGAAATTAACTTGAAGGTCTAATGTGTTCTACTTAAGTGGTTTAGCTTTGTTAACCCCCATTCTAGATCTCATTGATCCAACAATTGGTATCAGAACTTCGTCTTCTTCAACTAAGTACTCCAAAGAGTAGAGAAGATGGGAAAAAATCTACTGAGATCTCTCAACATTGAGAGTGGTTTCTCTATGTGTCCACCTATCTTTGATGGCACACATTTCCTATATTGGAAGAGCAATATGCAATTCTACATCCAACACATGAGCTATGGTATGTGGAAGGTTGTTGGATTTCCATACAAAGATCTGGAGAGAGACTTTTTTACATGGGATGAGGCTACCTTGAAGAAAGCTCAACTCAATGATAAAGCCACTAGGATCATCTACTCCACCCTCACTCCAACCCAGTTTAACTAGATTTCTTCTTGGGATACAGTCTATGAGATATGGAACAAGATTTGCATCACTTATCAAGGCACAAAACAAGTCAAATAATCCAAAATGTATATGCTCAATGGTCTTCTTCAAAACTTAAAGATGGGCAAGAAGGAAATAGTAGCTAAAATGTATGCAAGACTCTACACCATTGTGAATGGGCTTGTGGCTTTGGATCATCCTATGCATCAAGGCAAGGTCAACTCAAAGATACTTATATCTCTTCCCAAACGGTGGCAAACAAAGGTGACCACCATTGAAGAAACAAAGTCTCTTGATGAAATTCCTATTGGAGAACTCATAGGAAATCTTCAAGATTTTGAAATGAGACTTGACAAGCAAGAAGAAGATGAAAAGCTAGAATATAAAGAATCTAAGAAGATGAATGAGAGTGCATTAAAGGCTCAAATTGAAGCTATTGTGTGTCAACAAGTTATTATCCAAGCTTCTTCATCCTCTAGTGAGGATGAACCTTCTAGTGATCTTGAAGCTCATTACTCAAAGGGTAACCATTTCATGGGTAAACACTCCTCCTCCTCTACTCCTAGTTGATATGAATGTCGCTAAAATGGACATACAAAAATGAATGTCCAAAAATCCATGAAGTCACACCACAAGAGCAGCCATATATAGGAGGAGGACTACAACAAAGAGAGTAAATTCAAGAAGAAGGAAAAGAAAGAAAGAAGAGGCAAAGATGCTACCCATGTTGCATGGGAGGAGTCTTCTTATAGTGATTGTAGCTCAAATGAAGGAGAATGCCACATATCCCTCATGGTTAGCACAAGTGAATAAGTGAGGTAAGTTTAAATGAACTTTCAAAAGATTCTTTTATCAATATGATTCATGCTTCCCATTCTTATTTAGATTACAAATCTAAAAAAGAGATTAGGGAAAATCATAGATGATTTATATGATAGAACTGAAATGCTTGAACAAAATGAGAAAACTCATTATGATAGCATAGATTCTTTGCAAGAACAATTCCTTGAACTTGAACTTCAATATAATGGTGTTGAAATCGAAAATGGTATTTATCTCAAGATAATGAATGATCTGAAAGATGAAAACCAAACTTATGTTGATGAACTTGTCATCCTTAGAAATGAAAATGCTAGGATTCTTGCTAGAGTTAATGATCTTTAATCTAAACATATCTTGCCTAGTAAATAAGTAGTTAGCTTAAATCTTGAAAAATATTCTTATTTAACTAAAGCCCTTTGTTTGGAGGTTGACTTATTTGCATGCTCAAGATGATCTTGCTAGTCTTTCATATACTACTATTACTCTTCGTGATGATACCCATATGCTTAGAGAACCCTTGCAAAAATTCCTTAAAGGAAAAAATCCCTAAATGAAGTCCTAGAACACTCTACTTGATAAGTGAGAAGTAGTGGTTTGGGATATGAGGGAGGCCCAAAGAGCAAGGGCAAAGGTAAGAAAAAGACCAAGGAACCTCCAACATGCCATGGAGATACTTCTGGCTCTAAAACGTTAATGGTTTGTTCTCATTGTAAGAGTGATGATCATTACTCTACTTTTTGTCCTTATAAGAAGAAGGGGACCAACCCAAACATGAAATGGTCCCCAAGATAACCTCAATACCAAAGTCTAAATTGGGCATCAACATCTCCTTTATTTGTAGGAAAAAAGAAAATGGATGGTTGATAGTGGATGCTCCAAGCATATGACCAATGATAAGGATGACTACAACACCTTCACAAAAAAAGAGGCTTGGTGACTTTTGGGGACAAAAAAAAAATAGCAAAGTAATATGTGAGGGTGATGTATGTGATTCATTAAAGAATGTTCTTCTTGTAGATGGCCTACATCACAATTTAATCAGTGTTATTCAACTATGTGACAATGGATATCTTATTCTTTTTACTTCTCATGAATTCTTGCTTCTAGATTCACTCACTTACAATGTTATAAAGAAGGGAACTAGAAATGAAATTATATATATTATTGTTCTTGAATTTCTTAAGCCTACTATTGGTAAATGCATAGTTGATGATAAGAATGAGATAGCCTTTATGGAACCATAGCTTGGTCATGTAAATATGCATCAATTGAAGAAGTTGAGAAAAAAGGAATTGGCCAAATGGCTTTCTAAGTTGAATTTTAAGAAGGATGAGGAATGTCAACCTTGCACACAAGAAATCAAACCAAGTCCTCCTTTAAATCCAAAGGAGTCCTTAGCACTAAGAGAGTTCTTAAACTTCTTCACATTTATCTATTTGTACCTATGAGAACCCAAATGCTTCATGGTAGTAAGTATTGCCTAGTGATTGTCGATGATTTCTCTCACTTTACTTGGACTTTTTCCTTCAAAGCAAAGAGTAACACACTTGATGTTTTATCAAGTTTTCTAAATGAATTGAAAATGAAGCTTCTATCTGAATTGTCTCTATTCGTAGTGACCATGGAAAAAAAAATGGGTTGTTTGCAAGTTTCTGGGAAAAAACAAGTTACATGCACAACTTTCCCCCATGCACCAACAAAATGGGATAGTTGAGAGGAAGAATAGATCATTGCAAGAAATTTTTAGCTCAATGCTCTAGGAGTATGGAACTCCCAAGAAGTTTTGAAAAAAAAGTGTTAAGTGTTTTGTACAAAATAGGGTTTTCAAACATCCTTCGCTTAAGAAAACCTTCTATGAGTTATGGCGGTGGTAGAAAGCCTTATATAAACTTCTTTTACGTATATGGATGTCCATGTTTTGTTTTGGAAACCAAATATTTGTTGGTATGTATTCCCAAAGAGACAATCATATGATGATTGAGATGACATATCATATAAGCGATTTGATGATTAACAAAGGCAATTTCCCAATATGTTCTATTTCAATAAGTTATGAGATAATGATGAAACATAATAAGTGTCTAAAGAACGACATTACTCAATGACATATGTCTTCGGGTTGATGACCTGAACAATGAGATCATACATATGTTAAGAGTATATACATTCTTGTTATGTCCCTAGTCGGATGCCATTGTGGGAAGTTGATAAACAATAATGACATTTAAGACTAGAATGTGGGTTGGTTGATGATAGAATCTCATCAATCATAATATGTGTGATATCAAACCAAACACATAGATACTTATTGGAAAACAATGTATTAGACAGACCCACCTTGAGAGTGACACATGGAAACCATAATTGGTAGTCATAATGAACTCTCATAGTGAAGGTGGTGATTGTGGTTTTTAGACTAGAAATCACTACACTCATCACGTGTAGTTCAGTGTGCTTTGACATCATCCACTGTGACCTTGAAAAAGGGTTTCCATAAAGGTAATTATCAGATGAATTGTGACACATGGGGATGATTGAGAGTGATGTATATGAGATTTTCCCCTCCTATTGGAGTTTGATATCCATGACACTTGATAACAAAGACTGTGAAAAGCATGGGCATGCAGATGTGAATTAATATATGATATTGAGGTCACATATATCTCAGATAGTCTGCTTTGGATCAAGGAACATGGATTGAACATTGAAAGGATGATGATTCCATGCCTCAAGGTAATTCAAATATCAGTGATAAAGGAATTATACAATCACTATGACACCGATCACATATTGTAGGTTGAAGTTATTCTCCAACTTTCCATTTACTTGGGTAGCAATGATGTGTTCCGCTCATTGCTTGTGATGTCATCAATCAGTTATGGGCATTCACTGCCAACATAACTTGGAGTCTATAGGGTCACACACATAGGATACACTTGGAATAGAGTTCATTCATGAATATGGTTTAAAATTTATTACTAAAGAGTTATGTATTCAATTTCAATAGCATTGATTAAATAATGGTTGACTAGACAATGAACCGACAGATTCAAGTCGTGAACCGATTGTTTCAGTGTGTCATGTCAATTGAATCAACCATGGCAGTTCTGGACCATGAACTGACCGGTTCAGGAAGTGAACCAATTGGCTCAGGTACCTGAACCGACTGTCTTAGGTTGTGAACCAAGAACATGGTGAATCAATACAATTGATTCAAGGATTTGTGCTGAAATCGTGTTGAGCATTAAGTTGGATTACAATTGCCAATACAAATGTGATTTAGAAACATGATGAAATGACCGGTACAATGGGTGAACTGATCGACTCACATGTCAACCGAACGGTTCGCCTATGAATCGACTATTTTTCCACTCACAGATTGTGAAAGTTTGTGAAATTCCAGTCCCTTCCACTCATAAATATAAGGGTACTAGGGGCTTCTCAAAGACAACTTAATTGCCTCTGACAATTGTTTGTCTTCTCTGATTGTGTTAACTAAGAGAACCTGAGCAAGTCCTACCCAATAAAGGGAGGGATATCAAGGAGAACAATTGTAGGAGAGAAAGTTGGTTCTAGTACACCAACAGAGAGGGAAAATTCCTTCTTGTCAGTTCTACTAGAACGACAAGAGTTCCTAGTAGTCCGTGTGGACTACATTAGAGGTGTGAAGCTTTTCCTGGTAGGAGGAAAATGTCAACTTGCTGTCTGTGGTGATCAACCAGGAGCTGCTGCTGATGCCGTCCCTATGCGACTTGAAGAAAGGCAAGTATGGCAATGAGGAATAGTCACTAGACTTGCTCCAGGACCATGTATGACCTCATAAACCATCCCTTACCATTACATAGTTATTTAAGTTATCCACTAGTTTATGGGGAATATGGCACAAAATGTTTATTTCCGCTGCCCATTTGATGCCATATTTCCCTACAGTGGTATCAAAGCCACATCAATGTACTATGTTTTGGATTCAATCAATATGATCAAATTTTGGTTTTCTCCTTTTATTTACTGCATGCGATGCAAATATTTAAAATGACTAATTTAAATATCTGATTAAACACCACATACAATCCCAAACTAATATATATATATATATATATATATATGTGTGTGTGTGTGTATATATATGTATATATATGTGTGTGTGTATATATGTATATATATATATATATATATATAATATGCAAATTAAATGTGTTTCCTTGAAATCAGTTTTGATGGTAGATGTGTAGAATGGTTATGGCCAATAATGCTAATATATGTGTGTGGTTAAATGGTTTGTTTTATTCCTATTTATCTCAATTTGCACACCAAGCCTCTACCTTCTTATTCCCAATGTAAAAGTATTATTCTACTCTTCCTTTTCTCCCCTCGAATGTAACTCAAGGTTTCTTGTTACCATGTAATAAGTTCAATAGCAATATGATCATTTATTTTTCTTATTATGAAGAAGGTGACATTTAGCGCTAGAAGAACCAATCGTATTGAAGATGAACTGACCGACTGGATGACCAAGGAGGTCCGTAAGAAGGTGAGGAACTGATAGACTGGTAGCCCAACTGACCGTTTGGAGGTATCCAAACATCAATTGGACAGGAGGCCAGATGACTGATCTTATAGACTAACCGACTGACCAGGAGGTGAGCCGATTGTTTTAAGGGTTGAACCAATCTACTCGGATTGGTTGAAGCACATATCTACACCAACAACAACTTCATGCATGTGATGTACACCTAGGTGGTAATAATTCCTCATGGCTCCAAGGAATTATAATAGAATGGCCATAACTATCACTAATGTTTTATATTGCATGTTTATGTTGTGGGATATAACATGTAAATGATACATACTAGTATGTGGTGATTATATATGTATATGTATATATATATATATATATATATATATATATATATATATATTATATATAAATCCCTCCATCAAACATATTAACTCTAAAATGCTTTCCATAAGCAACACACATTGAAAGCTTGATCGATTATGCATGGGCACACCAAGCATGGTGCATTATCCATCTCATGGAAGTGTGATGATAGTTATGTGGGCCCAACAAGCGGGGTACATTTCTATCGTGTTGGATTTTGGGTCAGACTTTATTGGGTGTCTTTAATGAGACTAAGCACTTAGAAGAATGCCGATCCCTATGGCAAGGAGTTGTGTATACCATCTATCCAAGAATTGCATAAGATGCAATTGGGAAACATTACCTACCTCAATAATTGATTATGGACGCTAGTGCTGGCCGAGTAATAATTGAATTATTTTGAATCTTGTATCATTCGAAGTTTGCGCATTGCAATCTCCCGAATTGATAATTGAGGGTTATCAATTTGAACAAAATAATGAGAGTGATGGTTAACTTAAAGGCCTAATTAAACATCGTCAAATTTATACAAATCAAATCAAATAAAAAATGGGTTTTTGAGAAAATTACAAATTTCTCTTGTAGAATCAAATGGCAACACACATCAACAATTTTCCTCTGCAATCAAGCCATGTGAAGGAAAAGTTAAATGGGAATAACTTCCATGACTGGTTCAAGACACTGAGAATCGTTCTCACACACAAGTGCAAGCTCTTTGTCCTGGAGACACCAGATCCAGATGAACCCCTTTCCAATGCACCTAAGGTTGACATGGATGCTTACAAGAAACACACTGAAGATGTCGTTGAAGTCAAATGCCTAATGCCATGATCTATGAACTATGAGTTGTAAAGACAACATGAGAACATGGATATTATTGAGATGATCATAAATATTAAGAACATTTTCCAAGATCAGACAAGATAGGAGAGATATGATGTCTCCAAGACGATGTTCAAATGCAACACTATAGAAGGAGATCCAATAGATCCTCATGTGCTCAAGTTTATTGAGTATGTGGAGAACTTGTCTAGACTGGTAATTCCCTTGAGTCAAGAGTTGGCCACTGATGTGATTCTGCAGTCTCTACTAAAGTCATATAGTCAGTTTGTCATGAACTACAACATGAATGACTTTGACAAGCCATTGTTAGAGTTACTAGGCATGTTGAGAACAATTGAGGAACAAATGAAGAAAGACAATCCCAAGTTTGTGATTTGATGATTATCAACAAACTAAAGGGGAAGTATAAAGGCAAAGGCAAAGCTAAAAAGGATTCAAAAGCTGGACAGAAGCCCAAGTCTTCATTACTCAAAGAAAAGGGAGGAATGAACAAGGGAGGCAATTGTCACCACTGTCACCGGCTTGGACACTAGAAGAGGAATTGCCCTCTCTACCTGGAGGAAATCAAGAAGAATAAGTAGGGGATAAATATCTCCACCTCAGGTATATACGTTATAAAATAAATCTAATAACTTCTTCATCTTGGGTATGTGATACAAGACGTAGATCTGACATATGTTTAAATATGCATGATCTGATAAGAAGTAAGCCTTTATGAAAGGGAAAGGATGGACTACGGTGGAGCAAGAGTTTCTACAACTTCAATATTTATTTAGAATTTATTTTAGCCCACATGGCATGTAATAGAGTTAGGTGAACTACTATTTCATTATGCTAATATTAGAAACAATTTTATTTTCTACATCTTGTATGGACAAAGATGGTTTTGAATAAAATGGTTAATGTTCTATTTTCAAAGCTTTGATCTTGTGTGTATATACTCTAAAAATGTCCTATGATCTTTTATTATTAATATAAATACAAAAAAAGATTTTGATAACTCAAACAATATCTATAGTATTGTCATCTAGAGCACATATATGAGAAATGCATTGTAGAATCCATACTGATGTTTATCTAGACTCTTTTGATTATTGAACCAACAAGAGACATGAAATTCTTATTTATGCACAACATGACAAAAAGGTCTCACTGGATGTAATGGAGAATAAGCATTCTATTAGGGCTTATACTTAATAATGTACAAAGACCTTCAGAATAAATGCTAGAGATAGTTATATGTACCTCATTATATTTGCTGATGATATGATGATACATATTTAGTAAAATATATATCTTTTGGAATATTCAAGAGATCATGGATTAAGTACACAAATTCCTTAAAGTATTAAGATACTTTGATATGATTAGTGTTGAAATACTTTACATGATTAGTTTGAGGACCTTTTGGAAAGACCGTGATACTGTATCACAAATCAACTCCACCCAAAACATGATGATGTATCAAAAATAAGGAACCACATCTTGATGTGATAATCATTGAATCTAGTCTTATAGTTTTATTTTGATACATGCTTTACACTAAAACAATGTACCATCTAAAATGGTTTGAAATACATCATATGGGATATGATATGGAAAAATCCTAATATGTCTTTTAAAAGGATTTAAACTCATACAAGAAAAAGGTTTCTTGAACATATTTATCCTCAAGACCATATAAATTTCAATTTGTCTTTAATCCCAATCCAATAAACAAAGTTTTTGATACTAGGATAACTAATTTCAGTGGGAGTAGAGTAGAACTTGAAAAGTTTGAGGTCAACTAGGAGGTACAATGAGAACAAGGAAAACCACAAAGGGTTGTGGAATCTCAAGTTCCTTATGTAACACAATACTCATAGTTCTATCAGAACACATACGAGATTGAAGGATTGCGAATCTTATAACTCAGATAGGTTTTGAGATGGTCATAAGATGATGAGCCAACAATCAACTAGAAGTTATTGAGGGACTGGAGTCTGAGCGATAGCCATTGTATCCAAAATGGAGTCCATGTAAAGTAACAAGGTATCACCTTGGTAGTAGCACCTATAGGGGTAAAGCCCAAAGGGTGCAGTTGGATTTTCAAGAGGAAGACCAACATGGATAACCTAAATGGAGAAATTGGTTGAGAAGGATTTCAAATCAGTTCAAAATGTTGAACATGATGAAATCCCGTCACCAATTTTCATGCTTGCTATTGTATCTTATCAAGACTATGAGATTTTCCATATGAAGATTAAAACCACATTCTTAAAAGAAATAATTGAGAGCATATGTATGTGACACTACCAAAAGTTTTTATAACTTCATTAATGCAAATAAATTGAATAAGCTACAAACATCAATCTAGAGATTGAAACAAGCATCTCAGAGCTAAAATCTTCATTTTGACAAGATAGTCAAAGAGTTTGACTCTAGTCAAGATAAAAGATGAAATTTGTGATTATAAAAGATTTAGTGGGAGCATATATGTGTATCCCACATATTGATGGGGAATAACATCCCAATACTGTAAGTATTGAAATCTGGCATGGAAGACACCTTCAACAATGAAGGATTTAGGTGAAACATCCTATGTGATAGGAATTGAGATCTTTCGAGATAAATTTGAAAAGTTTATGACCTAAATATGAGCATATATACTAGAAATATACTGAAAGGGTTCAACATAAAGGATTCAATGAGAGAGAATCTATCCATGGTACATGGTATTAGTCTCTCAAGAACCATATATTCCAATTCTTATGAAGAATAGAAAGACATGAATAAGGCACCATATGCACCAAAAATTGGATATATCATGTATGCTATATAATATACTCATCCCATTATCTTATATGTATTGGGCATGACAAGATGTGTTTGGTCAAATTCCAATGAAGGTCACTGGAATATCATTAAGAATATCCATTAGTACTTGAGAAGCACTAAGGGATCAATTGTTAAATCATAGCAATGAGGAAGAACTGAGTGTAAAGGGTTACACCGACGCAAGCTTCCGAAATGATAGAAAATGTTCACAATTTCAAACTGTGTTTAATCTTGAAATAAGAGTTGTAAGTTGGAAAGGTTCCAAACTACTAACCATTATTTAAGTTCTTTAATATAAGATGAGTATCATGGTGTTATGAACACAAGAGTGGATACTATTTGGATCTAGAAGTTCATATGGATAAACCTATAGATATTCCAACCATTGATGAACAAGAGTGGATACAATTTGGATCTAGAAGTTCAATGGATAAACTTATAGATATTCCAACCATTGATGATACAATAGAGATATTGTGACAACAATGGAGCTACTGGTTAGGTAAGGAATTCTAATAGCATATTATGACAATTCCATCTTATATGAGATATCATACAACGAAGGGATGTGAAACATGCAATATACTGACTAAAAGCAAAATGTTGCTAACCTCTTGGATTAGCACTTGTGTAAGAGAAACATGATGGACATGTTAAGATCACTAAGAATGAGATTTGTGGGTGATTGGCTCTAAGTGCAAGTGGGAGTATGTTGGTATGTATTCCTTGAGAGCCAATCATATGTTAATTGAGATGACATATCTTATAAGCGATTTGATTAATAATAAAGGCAATCTTCCAATTTGTTATGTTTCAATCAGTTATGAGATAATGATGAAACATAACAAGTGTCTAAAGAATGACATTACTGTATTTTGGTTGATGACCTGAACAATGAGATCATACAGATATTAAGACTATATACATTCTTGTTATGTCCCTAGTCAGATGTCATTGTGGGAGGCTGATAGACAATAATGACACTTAAGACTATAATGTGGGTTGGTTGATGAAAAAATCTCAATAGTCATGATATATGTGACATCAAACCAATCACATAGATACTTATCAGAAAATAATGTATCAGACATACCCAACTTGAGAGTGACACATGGAAACCATAATCGGTAGTCATAATTATCTCTCATAGTGAAGGTGGTGATTGTGGTTCCTAGACATGCAATTACTACACTCATTACATGTAGTTAAGTGTTCTTTGACATCATCCACTGTGACCTTGAATAAGGGTTGTCATAAAGTTGATGACCAGATGCATTGTGACACATGGGGATGATAGTGAGTGATGTAGATGAGATTTGTCCCTCCTACTAGAGTTTGATATCCAGACCACTTGATAACTGAGACTGAGAAAAGCATTGTCATGCACATGTGAATCAATATATGATATTGAGGTGACATATATATCAGACAGTCTGTTCTAGATTAGGAGACATGGATCGAACATTGAGAGGATGATGATTTCATGCCTTGAGTTCAATTTGGATATCAGTGGCAAAGTAATTATACAATCACTATAACACCAATCACATATTGTAGGTTGAAGTTGTTCTCTAAGGATCCATTTGCTTGGGTAGCAATGATGTTTTGATAGATACCGCTCATTTCTTATGATGTAATAAATAAGTTATGGACCCATTTCTTGTAATGTAATAAATAAGTTATGGACATTCACTACCAACATAAATTGGATCCTATAGGGTCACACACATAGGATACACTTGGAATAGGAGTTCATTCATGATAATGGTTTAAACTTTATTACTAAAGAGTAAGGTAATCAATTTAAACAACATTGTTGAATAATGGCTGACTATACAATGAACTAACTGATTCAATTCATGAACCGATCATTTCAGTGTGTCAGGTCAATTGAACCAACCATGGTAGTTCTAGACCATGAAGCGACCGGTTCTAAAAGTGAATTGATCAACTCAAGTACATGAATCGACCATCTCAAGTTGTGAACCAAGCAGTTGGTGAATCAATTTGATTGATTCAAGGATTTGTTTTGATGTCATGTTGAGTAGTAAATAAGATTACATTTTCCAGTATAATTGCAATTGAGAAACATGATAAAACAACCAGTTCACTGGGTGAACCGAGCGGTTGGTGAATCAATTTGATTGATTCAAGGATTTCATCTGATGTCATGTTGAGAAATAAATAAGATTACAATTGATAATAAAATTGTGATTGAGAAACATGATAAAGCAACCGGTTCACTGGGTGAGCCGATTGGCTCACATGTCAATCGATCGGTTAACCTATGAATTGACCATTTTTCTGCATGTAGATTGGGAAAATTTGTGAAATTCCAATCCCTTCCACTCCCACTCAGATTGGGAACCCCAACCCTAACCCTCCAATAAATAGAGGGGTACTAGGCGCTTCTCAGACACAACTCAATTTCCTCTAATAATTGTTTGTATTTCTCTGGTTGTGGTAACCAAGAGAACCTGAGCAAGTCCTCCCCAAGAAAGGGATGGATAACATGGGAGAACAATTGCGGGAGAGTAAGTTGGTGCTAGTACACAAATAGAAAGGAACACTCTTTCTTATCAGTTCTACTAGAACGAGAAGAGTTTTTGGTTGTCTGTGTGGACTACCATACAGGCGTGGAGCTTTTTGTACTAGGAGGACACCATCAAGTTGTTGTCTATGGTGATCAACTAGGAGGTGCTGCTGATGCCGTCCTAGTGAGACTTGAAGAAAGGCACATATTGTAATGAGGAATAGTCGTTGTACTTTCTTCAAGACTAGGTAGGACCTTGTAAACCATCCCTTCCCATTACATAGTTGTTGACGCGATCCACTATTTTATGGGGAATATGCCAGTGAAGTTTTTGTTTCCGCTGCCAATCTGATGCCATATTTCCCTATAAGATTCTCTTGATAAGTTTGATGCAAAATCTTACAAGGGTTCCATTCTTCACTACAACATTACTAGTAGATCTGATAGAGTGTTTAATATTAAAATGTCTAAAATAAAAAAATCTATAAATGTTTAAATTTATTGAAATTGACCCCTCTATTTCCAAGAGTGTTATGAATGATGATATTGTAGATGAAGTGTTTCCAAGATTAAAATAACTAGACATCAACAACAAAGGAAAAGTGGTGGATGAAAATGTAGGCTTAAAAGAATATGAAAAGAAGGATCCCACTCCCCAATTTGGAAAATACCATTCAATGAGCTCATCATTGGCAACCCCTTTGAAAAGGTGAAAACACATACATCTTTCAACAATGAACAAGCATACATCACCTTCATCTCCCAACTTGAGCCAAAGAATGTCAAAGAAGCTCTTGAGGATAATGAGTGGATCCTAGCCATGTAAGAAGGGCATGAGGAATTTGAAAACAGCAAAGTGTGGACTCTAGTGACAAGACCAAGTGATACAAAGATCACTGGCACCAAGTGGGTATATAGAAACAAGCTTTATGAAAGTGGTAAGGTAGTAAGAAACAAGCAAGATTAGTAGTACATGGTTACAACTAACATGAGGTATTGATTTTAATGAAACTTATGCTCCTGTTGTTAGACTTGAATGTATTAGAATACTACTTGCCTTTGCTAGTCACAAATTTTTTTTTGATTTACAAAATGGATGTTAAAAGTGAGTTTTTTAATTGTGGAAATAGAGGAGGAAATCTATGTGGCTCAACCTCATGGATTTGAACATGACAAGCATGCTAATCATGTTTATCTATTACACATGTCTCTTTAGGGACTTAAACAATCCCCTAAAGCTTGGTATAAGAAATTAAGAAACTTTTTAATTGTCATGGGAAAAGTTGATTGTATTCTCCTTCTAAAACATACTTCTAAAAATTTCTTAATCATTCAAATTTATGTTGACAATATCATTTTTGAGGAAACTAATCTTGATATTTGCAAGGAGTTTAGTTCACTCGTGCAGAGTGAATTTGAAATGAGTCTGACGAGGGAGCTCACTTTCTTCCTTGGCTTTCAAATCAAGCAAACAAAAGATGGAAACTTCATCAACCAAATCAAGTACACAAATGAACTCTTGAAGCGCTTTGGGATGGAGAACACAAATGATATGCGTCGCTTAGCACACCAATCACTAAGATTGTTAATCCAAGAGTTTAAACCTTTTTTAACTTTCCAATTAAGGCTAGTATAGAAAGGGTCAAATCCCACAAGACAACTTTTTAAGATTGTTTAATCTAAACCCAATTCTCGAAGAGCTTTATTGTTTATTTTTGGTATTTTCAGATTTGGAACAAGAATTTAAAATTTGTTAGGGGGTAATTGTTGATTACACTAAGAAAGAAAATTGTAGAATTTAAAAAATGCACTAAATAAGAATTTTATTTGCCCTACAAAAGGTAAACAAAGATTGTTGTTAGCACAAGAAGCTATTGTGAATTGAAAGACTAAGAATTAAAGCAAACAAAAAATAGTCAGTGATTGAAATCGAGGGGAGAGAATCGAGGCTTTAGGGGTTTTCACCACCTTAGCCTAGGAAAATGACTAATCCTTAAACGACGGATTCAATGAAGGCAAGTGAATTAAAAATCCATTAAAGATGATCTCCACATGAGCCCATTGGTCCTGGTGCTCATGTTTCTTAGTTCATCATCCTAAAAAGAGAAAATCCATGATCGTTTCAAAACTCTTATGCAATTGAGATTGTTGTTCTAAACCCGAATTTCCAAGATCATATCCATTCGGATTAACTTTTGATATGATCAATTAATTACTTTAATATATTAATTATTGATCAATCTCAAATGCCATCTAGAATCGTTAAGGAAAAACCAAAAACCATGGCTAAGGGTTTATTCCCCTTGCCTCGATAAAGGACTACTCACTCATGGAGAAGGAGAAAAGAGAGTTTGAGGAAGGAAGTGAGCTAGCCATATTCTAGTCTGACGACTACTGATCCTCGACTAGAGACAATGAAAATGGCTGTCTCTTCCTACCTTGCTCAATTGCTTAAGAGAGGGGAGGAGAAGATCATAAAGAACTAGATCTAAAAAAATGGAAATAATAAAATTGAAATAACACTTAACCGAGATGAAAATATTACTTTATTGCTTTAAGAACAAGGTTACAGAAATAAACTGCTCCCGAAATCGTTTGTACAAAAAGTGATATGAAATGAGGAGGAAGTGCCCCTCCTTTTATAGGAGAAGGAGGGGGGAACTTTACACTAGGGTTTAGGGAAATGGTGGCTGGTGGCAGGCTTTTTGGTCTGTCTGTGCGGCGCCAACCGATTGGTTCAAGGCTGAGCTGATCGGCTGGCAGCTAGGGGAAGCTGGCAACAAAGGGGACAATCACCAACCCTAATTTAGGGCGGCATCATGAGCTGTACCCCACTCTACTGGGATGGATTGTCTCCCAATTTTAGGGCTTCGATTGAGCATTTAATCTTGGAAGTAATTTTCTCTGGTCGGTCATCTGAAAAACTACGACGATTGGTGCTGGACATTGAAACGATCAGTTGGAGACATGAGCCAATCGGCTCATGCTCTGAACCTGCGAGAAAATGCACATAATTGTCAGAATCAAAGATATTTTTGATAAAAATGAGAAAATATGGATTTGTGCAATTTCAGGGGATGAAATGAATATCTTTATTTGATAAGCTTATATAAATTGTGGAAAAAATGTGCTAAAATAGCACACATCAAAATACCGTGGACTTAAAGATTTTCTTGTCCTCAAGCAATTAAAATATCAAAATAATTCAAAGATTTTGGAATAACAAATTCATCCTCCCTAGATTCGCAATTCTTCTATCCTTTTCATGGCCAAGCGACCCATCTCCTAGAACCACATATTGCAAGCACTATGTTTCTTATGAAAACATTTTTCAACTTACTTTTTTTTAAACTTATACTTTGTGGAAACAATCTTAATCCTACTTGCGCTTTGACACTCAATATATATATATATATATATATATATATATATATATATATATATATATATATATATATATATTGCACAGGGATAGAGAAAATTGAGGTGTGAAAGAAGAATCCCTCCTCTATTCGACTTGGGATATTTTTTTATGGACTTGTGGTTACATTGACCACAATTTTTTTATGTGATCTATTTTGGCATCTTTTGGCTATACACTGCTATTAAATTTACGAGGGGTATTGAAGAAAAGGAAGAGGGAGCATGCCACCCCATACTTAGGATTTGGCATGTGAATTATTTTCCTTGTGCAATAAAAAACTCTTTTTTTAGTGTCGTTGCATAAGTTAGAAAAGACATGTAGCTACATTATATAAGAGTAAAAAAAGGATAAGTAAATGTAATGCTAAAAAAAGAAAATCTACATTTGATTCTATTTGATACTCTAAGGCTTGCCATCGTTTCCAAGAATTACTATCATGATCATAGGGAACTTGATATTTCAAAACATTTTAATAATTTTGAGAATGCAAAGGTTTTAACTAATTTCATTTTTGAAAATAAAATACAACATTCAACCGACTAGATAAAGGCCTATATATGTTTGAAAGGGAAAACAATGCAATACAATGTAAAATGCAGAAAAAGAAATGTTAAAAATAGAAGATAGATGGTGGATCAAGTACCACCCACCCCCACCCCGGACTTATAATTTTTCTCATCCCAAGCAAACTCTTAGACCAAGATGGAGGGAAGAGGATCACTGCGGTGGAGGGTGCTGTTGGTGGGAGGAGTAGTAGTTTCCCCAATAAGGGGAGTTGAGTTCTGGATAGCTCTGCTGGGCTCTGTACTCCTCGTATGATGGTCGAATGGGGGCATAGTGGCCGCAATCCACATGCTAGGACTCCTGCGAACGCTGCATCAGGTACATGTGATTGAGCTGGTGGCCCTATCTCTACTGCTCATGTTGGATCTCATTCAGCTGGGTCTGGACCTTGTAGAAGCTGTAAGGGCTGGCGTTGTCATCTGGTCGCTGCCTGGTGTGGCGTCTGGAAGGTGGTGGCAGTGGTCCAATATCCTCGTCATGGGCCTCTAAAGAGAGGCTCCTCCTGTGGGGCTGTGGCTCGGGGACGGTGGCTGGGTCTGGGTGTTCCAAACTGAATATCTTGATATGTCCCTGCAGGTCGGTCAGCTCATAGACGTAGTTTGCTATCGCAAACCACACATGTAAAGGTAGCTGGAGGACCACCTGAGTGTCCTTGAACAGAATATAATAAACACCCTCGGTACCCAAGCAGATGAACCTACTGTTCTTCAAATAGTGGATGTGGATGAGGTGGTTTTTGGGCTCAAGTGGTGGAAAGGCGATGTGGGTGTAGCCCAAAAAGACGACAAGATGGGTGACATAGTGGTCGACGTAGAAAGAAGAGGAAGTGACTCGGCTGGCTTGGGTACTAAAGTGCTCAAGGATAGCATTGCCCCAATTGAAGGGCTCTTCATATAAAAGACACCAGAGAGCATACAGTTCTACCTGTGTGATTGCTCCCTGAGTACCTTCCCGGTTAAAGATGGTGTAGGCCAGGATGCGGTGAAGGTAACAGACCACGGGGTTATGGATACATGAGGCCTTGGGCCCACTAGGAAGATGGGGTAGAAGCTCAGTGATCTCAGCCCAATACTTGTCTCTATCATAGTGGTTTGGGTAGGAGTCATGAGAACGCTCCATGCAATGTTCTAGCCAATAGTCATCTCTACCATCAAGGATGAAGTGAATTGCCTGGCAGAGATCTCCAGATTTTCCCCGAAAATCTAGATTTTGCAACTCGAGTTTCTGAAAGAATAGTGGAAGCAGCGGAAGGTGCTCAAAAACTCGAGGGTGAGATCACAATAAATGGAGGTGACACGGTAGGGGAAGATAAGGATGTGGTTTCTATGGAGAAAGTTTTTAGTGGCTTCACAGATTCCTAATGCATCAAGGGTGGTGCCACACGCCCAACGGGGAAGGGAAATGCCAATCGCATACATATCGTCATAATGTTGGTGATGTTCGGCACTGGTGAACTGGACGTAGCTACCCAGAATGGGGGCTATGCGGGGTGAATGGGGGGGTGGTGGATTCTGGGTCATTGGTGGCCTTTTGAGTGCCCTCCATTTCGCGGTGAAGCTCATCCGCCTCATCGATGTCATGGCACATCTCTTAGGGAATGTCAGGTGAAGACTCGCCAGTGGGGGAGGGTGTGCGGAAATGAACTCCAAGAAGAGAGCTGGCACGACAAGGAGGGTCCCTGGAGGAGGATGCTAAGGCCTTTCCCTTGTTCTTGCAAAATTGATCGAATATGTCTACTGTCAGGGGTGAGACGGTTGGCTGACAAGAAAGTGATCATCTAGAGAGGCTGAGTCGAGCGTCTCGTACTTGAAACGATCAGCTCGGGGTGAAAGGAGGTGATTCTTGTGGTGGTTGGATCCAGAGGAAGAGGGTGAGGGGTAGCGGCTCACCGAGAAGATGGGCGGCCTATGGAGCAGGCTGAATGCTTGTCTGGAGTGGCAGACAGTCGTCTGGTTGAGTAGGCATGCGGTGGCGAGGGCGAGGCAGGCAGATGGTGTTTGGTGGAGTCCAAAGTGGAAGGGGCGTCTAGCGAGTGGTGATAGGAGCTATCCGAACGGTGATAGAGGTGGTCGAGCAGCTGTTGCTCCAGGTTATCGACCGCAGAAGGGGCTGAGCGGTGGCCGAGCTGGCATAGCCAAGCACCTGATGCTCCAGGAGAATGAGGTAGAAAATGGGTGGTGTTGAGGTGGAGGGGTGAGGTGAGCAGCGATCAGCAACACCGACCATCGGCAACAGCTAGGCGACCGGTGGAGTCCATCACCGATCGGTGATGAGCATGAGGGTATGAGAGTGAGCTCTTGTGAGGGTGGGGTGGCGGCTAGGTTTAGCAAATGAGTTGGGGGGTTCGGCTCACCTTGGAAGAAGTTTTATAGAAAAGTGACTTCTCCGAACTGATCGGCTAGTGCTGAACCGATCAGCTCGCGTGCCTTGTGCACTGGACAAGGTGGATTAAAGATGGGTCGCCTCAGTCAAAGGGAGAAGAGGGGTGGCCGCATTATATGAATTATGACAAGAAGGGGACCCGAGCTGAGCGGGTGGAGGCTGAGCCGATTGACTGAGCCATCGAGAAGGCTATGTAGTGATGGTTGGATCGATGGGTTGGTGAACAGAACCGATCAGTTTGTTGCCCAAAACGGAAAATAAATAGAAACAATAACAAAATAAGGGAAAAGAATGAAAAGGGAAAATAGTGTTGGGTTGCCTCCCAACTAGCACCTTATTTTACATCATGGCCCGACAAGAGATGGATTAGTCTATTGGGATTCTGGGGAAGTTGTGGGGTCGGATAGGTTCAGGTCTTTCAAAGATGAACATTTGTTTGAATATGAAGTGACAAGGTCATCAATGGTGATGTATCTTTTAAGTCGGTGCCCATTAACTTTAAATTATCCTAGAACTTTATCCCAAAGAAGAAACATACCATATGGATAGGTGCATTTGACAATGTAGGGGCCATACCATCTTGACTTGAGTTTTCTAGGAAAAAGTCATAATCTTGAATTAAAAACTAAAACCTGGTCCCCTTCTCTAATGTCCTTACGCTTTATGTGACCATCATGCCACATTTTGGTTCGGTCTTTGTAGATTCTAGCATTTTCATAGGCACTCATTCTAAGTTCACCAAGCTCATTTATTTAGAGAGGACATTTTTCTCCTACAACAGAAAGGTCAAAATTTAAGATTTTGATGGCCCAGCTGGCCTTGTGCTCAAATTCTATTGGCAAGTGACATGACTTGCCATAGATCAGTCTGAAGGGGGTAGTACCAATGGGTGTTTTGTAAGCAGTATGATATGCCCATAGAGAGTCATTGATTTTCAACGCCCAATATTTCCTAGTGCGTCCAACAATTTTCTATAGAATGGATTTGATTTATCTGTTGGATACTTCAACCTACCCACTGGTCTAAGGATGGTAAGGAGTGGCGACTTTGTGGGAAACCCCATATCTTTTCAATAGAGCCTCAAAACTTTTCTCCAAAAAATGGGATCCCCCGTCGGAAATGATGGTGCGAGGGACTCATAATCTAGGGAAGATAATGTCTTTAAAGAGTTTCTTAACAGGTTTGGAGTCACATGTTTTAGTGAGTATGGCTTCAACCCATTTTGACACGTAATCGACTGCGACTAAAATGTAAGCAAACCCTTAAGAAGAAGGAAATGGGCCCATGTAGTCGATCCCCCAGACGTCAAAAATCTCTAATTCCTACCAAGAGGTCAGGGGCATTTGGTCACACTTGGAAATGTTACCTGTCCTTTGACATTGGTCACATGAGAGCACATAATAATATGAGTCCTTGAAGATGGTGGGTCAATAGAATCCACATTGCAGGACCTTTCTAGATGTTTTTTGGGAACTCATATGTCCACCATAGGGGCCAGAGTGACATTGTTCCATAATGTCAATGCTTTCTTCTTGGGATACACAATGACGATACAAATCGTCAGCATAAAGTCTGAAAAGATAAGGTTCATCCCAATAATAATTTTTGACGTCATGTAAAAATTTAGCTTTAGAGTGTCCCTTATATTCAGGGTGCAATACACCTGTAGATAAATAGTTCACAAAATCGGCAAACCAAGGGAATTGGGAGTCTACCTTGAGTAATTGTTCATCGGGTAAAGATTCATTATGGGGATTTCATCAATGGGGCTATAGCTAAGTCTACTTAGGTGGCCAACCACAACATTTTCAGACCCCTTCTTGTCTAGAATTTCTAGATCAAACTCCTACAATAACAAAATCCATCTTATGAGTCTAGGCTTGGCATCTTTTTTGGTCATGAGATAGTGAATGGCTACATGGTCAATGTAGACAATAACTTTAGAGACAACTAAGTATGAGTGAAATTTACCAAATGCATAGACAATGGCTAGCATTTCTGTTTCAGTGACAGTGTAATTTTGATGAGCCTCATCTAAGGTCTTGGATGCATAATAAATGACATGGTTTTTCTTATCAATGCACTGTCCTAATATGGCACCTACAACATAGTCACTAGCATCACACATGATTTCAAAGGGTAGGGCCCAGTCTGGTGAATGAATGATTGGAGTGGTTGTGAGAGCATTTTTCAAACATAGAAATCTCTCCATGCATGCCTTATCAAAATGGAAAGGCACCTCCTTTTGAAGAAGATTAGTGAGAGGTTTTGTGATTTTGGAAAAGCTACAGATGAATCACTGATAGAAACTGGCATGTCCTAAGAAGGCTCAAATGTCTTTGAATGAGGTTGGGGGTGGAAGCTTGGTGATCACTTCAATTTTTGCTTTGTCGACCTCTATGCCTTGGTTGCTAACCTTGTGGCTAAGAACGATGCCCTCCTTAACCATGAGGTGACACTTTTCCCAATTAAGGACCAAGTGTGACTCAATACATCTGTCAAGAACAAGGGCGAGATTTCTAAGGCATGAATTAAAGCTATCTCCATAGATGGAGAAGTCATCCATGACGATTTTGGTCAATCGTGCGAAGATGGCTGACATACACCATTGGAAGGTGGCTGGTGCATTGCACAAGCCAAAGGGCATTTGTCTAAAAGCATAGGTACCAAAGGGACATATGAAGGTGGTTTTCTCTTGATCTTCAAGATGGATAGGAATATGATAAAATCCTGAGTATCCATCTAGATAACAGAAGTGTTGTTGATGTGCTAAGTGTTCAAGAACTTGGTCTAGGAAGGGAAGTGGGAAGTGGTCTTTCCTAGTTGCTTTGTTGAGCTTCCTGTAGTGAATGCACATTCTCCACCCTGTGACGGTGTGAGTGGGAATGAGCCCATTCTTCTCATTTCGAATGACAGTAGTCCCTCCCTTTTTGGGAACAACTTGAACTGGGCTGACCTATGGGGAGTCAGAGATGGGATAGATGATTCCCACAGTCAAAAGTTTAATCACCTCTAGACGGACAACTTCCTTCATGTTTGGGTTGAGTTTTCATTGTGGATATCGAGAAGGTTTGTGGTCTTCTATCATTGGGATTTTGTGGATGCATATGGATTGATCTATTCCAACTAGATCTGCCATTTTGTACCCTAAGGAAGCTCCTTTTTTCCTAAGTTCACCCATAAGTTTGTTTTCTTGTTCAAGGGTAAGGTCAGAATTTATGATGATAGGGCACAGTTCTAGCTCATCAAGAAAGACATATTTCAGGCCTATGGGAAGAGTCTTCATTTTTGGGGCCTTTGGCAGTTCAGGGTTTTCTTCTATGGTGGAGATCATCTTAAGGTCCTCAATTTCAGCATGGGGGATCTCCTCAAAGTTATCTAAAGGAGCCTTACATTGATCTAATTGTTCATTGTCAAAATCACATTCAGAGGGGTTAGTGAGGGTTGTGTGTAGGGCTCATCAAGTAACTCCCATTCCTGCCTTAGTTGGGATAATTTATCAATGCAATCAAGGAGGTAGACCTCTTCCTCAAGACTAGGCCCCTTCATGCTTTCAAACACCCTAAACTCTAGGGTTTGCTTCCCTAATCTTAACAAAATGGTACCAGCCTCAACATCAATCAAGGCTCAGGTAGCAGCTAAGAAGGGACGCCCAAAAATGAGAGGGTAGCGTAGATCCTCCTTTATGTCCATGATCACAAAATCACAAGGAACACATGCATCTTTTCCAACCTTAACTGGAATGTCTTCTATGATTCCCATGGGTTTGGTCATGGATGAGTCCACCAGTTGGATAGTCATGGTTGTGGGTAACATGTCATTGAATCCTAGTCTTTTGCAAACGCTGTAGGGCATGGTGGATATACTAGCTCCTAAATTAGCTAGTCCCTTTCTACACGCATTGTCATCCAAGTAGCATCCTATTCCAAAAGAACTTGGGTGAATCTGTTTTTTAGGCATCTTACTTAGGATTATGTCTAAAGTGGTCCTAGCAAGTTTAACAGTCTCGTATTCTCTAGTAGCATACTTCCTAGTCAAGAGATATTTCATGTACTTGGACCAAGCGGGCATGCCTGCCAAAGCATCAAGGAAAGGAATGTCAACATGTAGTTTTTTCATAGCATCCCTAAATTTCATAAAGCGGGCGTAAAGTCTTGTTTGTTTGAGGCGAGCTTAGTAGGGAGGTCGTGGCTTGTAGATTGGTTCTTCATCTTCTGCCTAAGGGGTTTCGGGGACGGTTGGTTTAGGTGTAGCTTCAGGTTCAACAACTACCATGTCCTCATCCTCGAATTCTAGAGGTGGGTATGAAGGTTTTTCTAGATGGGGAGGGGAGTGCACCTTTGTTACGACCCATATCAGGGTTAGTCAATAAATACCTCGAATTACGTGAAACACCTCAATTAGTGCTAAGTTTTTGTTAAACATCATGAATAATCAAGATAAGACAACATGTGAATCAATAGTCAAGATTTAATCATCTGAGGTAATTAATGATAATAGTAATGATGATTGTTAAGTTAATTGAGTTGAGTTGAGTGCTGACTAATGAAATTAGTGATTTGATCATGTGTTATTAGTTAATTAGCATGATTTTGATGCCTCCAGTTGTAGAGAATCCCTTGCTTGAAAAATTGCAAGAGAAATCACTCGAATCGGACATTCGAGTCAAACGTTATGACAGTTTTAAGGTTTTTGGACCTGGGTGCAATTTTTCCAGTATTAGATCTTTTATTTTCTTTTATTCTCCTTTGGGGGTCGGTTACCCCGTGCTCTTATTTTCTTCTTCACGCGGGCATTAGAACAGGGAACCGCTTGAGGAGCGGCGCCCTCTGGTAGCAGCTCCCGACAGACCCGGCAGAGGAAGAAGGGCGACAGTTTTAGGCCCCCTTAGCTTCGAATCCGTGGCACCTTCTACCCTTCTCCTTCCTTCCTCTCTTCTTCCTTCTCCCCTTCCTCTCACCACCGCGCCCTAGCAGCGCCACACCTACAACCGACCTGCTGAGCGGCGCCCAAAGCAGCTCGCCCAGCTAGAATGATCGCAGAAGCTAGGAAAGGGGGGAAACGCAGCTGATTTGGGCTTCCAACCTCTGATCTAGCACCGTCCGAGCCTCCTCCACTCTTCTTCCTCTTCCAATCGCACCCAAAGCAGCACCCTACAATGCCCAACCTGCTGCGTTGCAGCTCGGACAGCAACGCCCAGCGGCCGGCTTGCTAGGTGAAGGAAAGACAGCTGATTGGGGCCCGTTTGCTTCGATTCACCAACGCCCAGATGTCCTCGACCTCCTCTTCTTTTTCCTCCTCCATTTCCACTCGCCAAGCTCCTCCTTTACCCCGCCCTGGTAGGGAGCACCCAACCTGTAGAAAGAAGTGGCCGACGGCTAGCTGCTGCGGCCAGCCAGCGACCACCTTAGGCTTCTCAGCAGTAGGAAGGTTGCCTCGAGCTTCGAATGAGAGGTCCAAGCACAGAGTTACAACTTCCAGTCATAATTCCGCCACTCGATTCCAACCTGTACAAGGGAAGTTACTGTTTGATTTCAATAGGTTCGATTTGGGTATGTTCCGGGGTTGAAGATGACCCTCTGGACGCATTCCGGATGAAACCGGACAGTTCGAAACGCGGTGAGTAGTAGTTCATTTAGAAATCATTATTTAACTCAAATTAAATGCTTAATTGCTTCTGTATCAGTTGGTATAACTTCTAAATAGTGTAATACATACAATAGAATATGTTAGATTCATTGGAACTTGAAATACGCAATATGCTTAATGAAAACGATGAAATTTCTTGTATTATGGTTGCAATGTACTTGTTGATTTAAAAATGGATATTTAGCATGGAAACTGGATAAATGATACCGAATCATGTTTAAGGATGATAATTGATATATATGTGTTTTCAAGTGATGTTCAGAATGTGATATAAGTATGAAATGTGATATTCCTGTTTAAATGGTTATATGTTAGTCAGTTAATAGACTTAAGTGCCCTAACACCGTAGAACCCCTTTGACAGATCTGCTTCTTAGGGGTGAAACTCGTGTTGCAACATCATCCGTGCTTGTGTCATGGACACACGAGGAAAGAGAGGCAGTGTCCAACAACAATCGTGCTTGTGTCACGATGGCACTGGAGGAAAAATGGGGGTTATTCAACATCATCCGTGCTTGTGTCACGGAGGTAACCCGGTGAGACTCTCCGCCTGTGTACTCAGGTTAGAGGAGAAGTCTAGAGCACTCAGAGTAGTGCCTTGAGGCCGTAGAGCCTATGAGTCAGGCCGGAGATCCTGGGGTCCTGTGGCAGAGCAGGGCTGGCGTCAGACTTAGCATTTCCCGGGTGTGTCGCTAAGTCTTGTACGGTGGGATCGTAGTTCACTACGAATCTTTATATGCAGGGTACACTGCATATGATTAGGGCATAATAATAATATAAATATGTAATCATATAGGATCACAGTAAATTAATATTATCCGAACTTTTGTGCCAATTCATTATATCTGTTTACTGGTTTAAATTATCTGTTGTTGCATAGAAATGCGATTATATTCTGTAATCGGCTATGTCATTAGAACTGCCCTGCTTGTACTGTATTTATGTTTATTTCAATTTTATAAACCTGATGAGTTGTTTAGTGATAGCTAAATGAAATGCTATTCACTGAGCGAGTAGGCTCATACCTCTACTCAAAACATTTTCAGGTTATTAACATCACAGGAATCTGAAGGATCCGTTCAACCTAACGCTCAGTTTGTAGAAGGTTTATGTAGTTAGTAGTTAGAGGTCTCTTAGTCTTTCCCCTCGATCCTTGGGACATGGTGTGGGTGAGAGAGAGTATGTATGGCGAATGTGTATAAAGATGTAAATTAACTGTTATGTTTACTTTCTGTTAAACAATATTACATGCTGTAAACTCTGTTTATGTTCTCTAGCCAGTTTAATTGAAATGCTTCCGCAATAGTTATTTTTGTTTTAGTTTACAGCAATAATCCGGATATCATTACGAGGTTTTAAAAAGAAAAGTTCTCAGTGGTTTGTTCATATGATAATCCCTCCGTCGTGCCCTAATCTCGTGGGTTGTGGTTAGTGTGAGATCGGGGTATGACATCTTGGTATCAGATTCTAGGTTGAGTACATAGTTACTCAGAGCAGATCAGGGGACGATAAGAGACCAATAGGATTAAGGTTTATGAGTCTTTCTTCTATCTGTAATTTTCTAACAGGAAATGTTCTGTTATATTATTGCAGATAGCAGGAAGAGGATGTGGTCACGAGAATCAAGTAATGAGCTTAAGTTGAGTCGTTAAGAATCATTAAGGTCAAAGGATAAAGTTATAAGTATGGCGAATAATAAATGATGTGTTTTAGCTCTGGAAGGTCTGAGTGTTTAGATACCCTGGCCAGGTGTCTGAATACTTAGATTGACCAGTATCAAGCTACTCTGTCTGTTCTTCTCTGGATGCCCTGGCCAGGTATGCAGAGGAAGGATAGGCTAGAGAGAAACCCTAGAAATCTTAGGATTATGAGATAAGAGACTAATGTATGAATAAGAGATTACATATAAGATGCAATTCAACTCTTGTCTATTATTTCTTATTTGATTTAAAGATCACTAGAAATGCTTTTATATGCATGAAATTAGATTTTTCAATTTGTAAAGTAAATATGATTCTTTTATTTTGTTGTGTCATGAAGTGAATTGTTTAATGTTTGTTTTCTTTGTATTAAAGTAGACCCGAAATTATGTATAAATGAGTTTGCCCTAAGTGGATATTCTTTCCACATGTTTAAGATTAATAGGGGTTGATTAATCTCGAGTAGCTCTTGGCTTCAGGACTACAGGTTCGGCCTGGTCCGGCTGGCAGGATGCGTTACTGGGATTCAATGACTCCTATTAACAGTAAAATAAGAATAGACTCTGGTTGAATTAGACCCGTAACATAGTGAGAATGTATATACACTAGGATGTTTTAATTATGATAAGAAGTCTAAGTGTTCTTTTTTCTTGAGAGTTAGGGTTTGAGAAGCATAGACCCTAATCGGCCCAAAATAGGGTTTTGATGATACATAAACACAAAATTTGATAAGTAAAGTGTCTCAGTAAATGATTTTTTAGAATTTTATGTGTAACTCTGATTTATCTCAAATTTGGATATGATTTGGATATATAAAATGTAAACAACATTGGAAAATATCAGAATTTTTGAAGAATGTTCTGACTTGTTTATCGGCCGAGTTTCAAACTCGATCGATCACATTTTCAGAATGATATAGCAGTGTGGTAATTGAATTTTATCTTTTCATTTGTATATCCAATTGATCTCAAATTTTAACTGTGCTTGAAAAACACAATTTTAGACACTTTGTTAAATTGGCGTAATTTTTGGATGACTTTTGATCTCTACAGTGAGGGTGTCGGCCGAGTTTACAACTCGACCTAATCTGCTGCAGACTGCAATATAGCAGTGCACTGTTTGATTTTTAATTATTTATAGGTAATTAGAAATGATCTCAAATTTTTAATGGAGGTTTGAAACTTCATTAGGTATAACATATAAAATTTCCAGAATTTTTGGAGCTTATATTATCTATTTAATAAACGAATTACAGAAACTATTGTGAAACTGAATTTTCAGCCAATATAATCAAAGTTGAGTGTTGGATTAATATGCTATTGACCCAAGCAACTCAAATTGATTTATATAATCGACCACACCCGCACACAATAATGCTATGTTATTGTTAAGGACCAAACCCTAGAATGATTAGAGTTGTAGTAGTTCAAGGGATATCACCAGTGATTTAATCTTGAATACTAGCATCTCTATAAAATAAGACCTTGAGATTTGATCTATGTAAAGTAAACTAGCATTGATAGTGATCTAGGGTTTATAGGTAGCTAATCTGAACGGTACATGAAAAACATGAAATGACTTACAGAAAAGAGTAAAACATAAAATTGAAATGTAACAATAAGAAAGTAGCATAGAATGCGGAGTATTATCCGATATGCGATCTAAAGATAGTTGATGTAGTTCATGTTTTTAAGACATGGCGTCACTATCTTTATGATGTAACATCTAGATTATCACCCTGGTAAAGACAATGTGGTGACTGATGCTTTCAGCAGAAAGTCAAGTTCAACAGCTAATGCATTCTCTATGGCAGGTTTCAATAGAGACCTGTTAGTAGAAATGTGGAAGTTGAACTTAGGCTTAGGGGTGACAACACAGAGTAATTTGATTGTACAGATGTAAGTTAAGCCTACTTATTATGATCAGATCAAGGAACTACAATAGGGTGATAGTGAGTTAAACCAGACCATACATGACATGATAGGAGGAAAAGAGACCAGAGTTTAAGTTTTAAGATGATAAGGTGTTGTATTAGCATGACATGTTGTGTGTACCTCGAGATAGTGAGTTGAAAGAAAAGATTCTTATGGAAGTGCATGTATTGATGTATGCTATGCTTTCAGGAAAACACTAAGATGTATATGAATGTCAAGGAATTGAAACAGATGGTCAGATATGCAGAAGGATGTAGCTGATTAGGTGGTTAAGTGCAATGTGTGTCAGCAGGTTAAGACTTAGCATCAGAAACCCACATGTACTTTGTAATCTTTTCCTATACTAGTATGGGAATGGGAACATATCGCAATGGATTTTGTGATAGGGTTGCCCTAGACACCTAGAGGTTATGACTCGATATGAAAGATTGTGGATAGACTAATTTAGTCTGCTCACTTTCTTCATATTAAGTCAACCTTTGATGTCCCAAAGTTGGCTAAGATATATGTGGATGAGATAGTCAGGTTGCATGGTATTCTGGTTTCAACTATATCAGATAGAGATCCTAAGTTCACATCCAGATTGTGAAATCAGTTGCATCAAGCTTTGGGCACAAAGTTGAGATGCAGTACAACCTTTCACCTGCTGACGGATGGTCAATTTGAGAGGACCATTCAGACTTTTGAGGACATGCTGAGAGCATGTGTTTTACATTTCAGTGGAAGTTGGGAAGAACATTTAAGTTTTATAGAGTTTGCTTAGTGTGAATGTTGGGTTTAGAAATACACAACTGATAATGGTACGGTTTGGGTATAAACCCAGACAATACAGATTTAGTAAATCATTAGGCGCATGATTTCAAGGAAGTACATTAGCATTAAAATATACAAATAAACCTAGTTGCATGCTTCCTGTTATGTTAATAGGTATGACTTAACTTTTTCATGAATTGGCACGTTTCTCTGAGATATTATTAGAAATTCTCAAGTACTATTAATTATTTGTGTTATGATTTGTAAGAAACTCTTTATTGAGTTATGTGATGCACAAACTAGGAATTTGGTTAATATGCACGTTCTTCGTGAAATTTCAGATAATTGAAAAATATTACAGATGGTTTCTTATAGGTGAAGTAAATTACTCTTATTGATGTAATAAGATGTTCAAATTACATGAATTCAGTATGTATGTGCCAAAATTGATTTGAGTTTGGAATATTTATGAATTTTTAATCTGCCTGCATGCATGATATAAAGATTACTCAGTAATTACAATGATTTTGAATATACTGCTCTGTCAGTTCTAGAATGATATCGTATTGTGATTTGAACTGCAATCAAACAGATGAGATAACGGAAACTCTAAGAGTAGGGTGTTGCCATGTGACTAGTGAATGAGATAACCCTAAGAGTAGGGTGTTGGCATGTGATGAATGAATAAGGCAAATGAAACCCTAAGGATAGGGTGTACGATGAATCAAGTATTTTGATATCAATTTTCATTATGAGATGTGATGATGTTTAACAGTTAAATTGCATGATTTTATTTTAGTACCAAATTGACATGCATTCTGTTTATTTAAGAATTTTAGTTTGTCTGCATGTATAGTATGATAATTTCTCAGTAATTACCATAAATTGAGATACTGTTATAACAGTTCTACAAAGACAATGTTTTGTGGTTTGATATGGAATTAGATCAGATGTGTCCTATGTTGAGGGACCAATACAAATAGCTGATCTGAGGATCAAGAAACTTAAGAATAGTGAGATACCTTAGAGAAGGTTTTGTGGAAAAACTACAACCTAGAGGGAGCCACATGGGAGTTTTGGGATAGATGTGCGTAACAAGTTTCCTTTTCTCTTTTAGGAATTTCGGGACGAAATTCTTATAAGGGAGGGAGATTGTTACGACCCATATCAGGGTTAGTCAATAAATACCTCGAATTACATGAAACACCTCAATTAGTGCTAAGTTTTTGTTAAACATCATGAATAATCAAGATAAGACAACATGTGAATCAATAGTCAAGATTTAATCATCTGAGGTAATTAATGATAATAGTAATGATGATTGTTAAGTTAATTGAGTTGAGTTGAGTGCTGACTAATGCAATTAGTGATTTGATCATGTGTTACTAGTTAATTAGCATGATTTTGATGCCTCCAGTTGTAGAGAATCCCTTGCTTGAAAAGTTGCAAGAGAAATCACTCGAATCGGACATTCGAGTCAAACGTTATGACAGTTTTAAGGTTTTTGGACCTGGGTGCAATTTTTCCAGTATTAGATCTTTTATTTTCTTTTATTCTCCTTTGGGGGTCGGTTACCCCGTGCTCTTATTTTCTTCTTCACGCGGGCATTAGAACAGGGAACCGCTTGAGGAGCGGCGCCCTCTGGTAGCAGCTCCCGCCAGACCCGCCAGAGGAAGAAGGGCGACGGTTTTAGGCCCCCTTAGCTTCGAATCTGTGGCACCTTCTACCCTTCTCCTTCCTTCCTCTCTTCTTCCTTCTCCCCTTCCTCTCACCACCGTGCCCTAGCAGCGCCACACCTACAACCGACCTGCTGAGCGGCGCCCAAAGCAGCTCGCCCAGCTAGAATGATCGCATAAGCTAGGAAAGGGGGGAAACGCGGCTGATTTGGGCTTCCAACCTCTGATCTAGAACCGTCCGAGCCTCCTCCACTCTTCTTACTCTTCCAATCGCACCCAAAGTAGCACCCTACGACACCCAACCTGCTGCGTTGCAGCTCGGACAGCAACGCCCAGCGGCCGGCTTGCTAGGTGAAGGAAAGACAGCTGATTGGGGCCCGTTTGCTTCGATTCACCAACGCCCAGACGTCCTCGACCTCCTATTCTTCTTCCTCCTCCATTTCCACTCGCCAAGCTCCTCCTTTACCCCGCCCTGGCAGGGAGCGCCCAACCTGTAGAAAGAAGTGGCCGACAGCCAGCTGCTGCGGCCGGCCAGCGGCCACCTTAGGCTTCTCAGCAGTAGGAAGGTTGCCTCGAGCTTCGAATGAGAGGTCCAAGCATAGAGTTACAACTTCGAGTCATAATTCCGCCACTCGATTCCAACCTGTACAAGGGAAGTTACTGTTCGATTTCAATAGGTTCGATTTGGGTATGTTCTGGGGTTGAAGATGACCCTCTGGACGCATTCCGGACGAAACCGGACAGTTCGAAACGCGGTGAGTAGTAGTTCATTTAGAAATCATTATTTAACTCAAATTAAATGCTTAATTGCTTCTGTATCAGTTGGTATAACTTCTAAACAGTGTAATACATCCAATAGAATATGTTAGATTCATTGGAACTTGAAATACGCAATATTCTTAATGAAAACGATGAAATTTCTTGTATTATGGTTGCAATGTACTTGTTGATTTAAAAATGGATATTTAGCATGGAAACTGGATAAATGAACTGAATCATGTTTAAGGATGATAATTGATATATATGTGTTTTCAAGTGATGTTCAGAATGTGAAATAAGTATGAAATGTGATATTCCTGTTTAAATGGTTATATGTTAGTCAGTTAATAGACTTAAGTGCCCTAACACCGTAGAACCCCTTTGACAGATCTGCTTCTTAGGGGTGAAAATCGTGTTGCAACATCATCCGTGCTTGTGTCATGGACACATGAGGAAAGAGAGGCAGTGTCCAACAACAATCGTGCTTGTGGTCACGATGGCACTGGAGGAAAAATGGGGGTTATTCAACATCATCCGTGCTTGTGTCACAGAGGTAACCCGGTGAGACTCTCCGCCTGTGTACTCAGGTTAGAGGAGAAGTCTAGAGCACTCAGAGTAGTGCCTTGAGGCCGTAGAGCCTATGAGTCAGGCCGGAGAGCCTGGGGTCCTGTGGCAGAGCAGGGATGGCGTCAGACTTAGCATTTCCCGGGTGTGTCGCTAAGTCTTGTACGGTGGGATCGTAGTTCGCTACAGATCTTTATATGCAGGGTACACTGCATATGATTAGGGCATAATAATAATATAAATATGTAATCATATAGGATCACAATAAATTAATATTATCCAAACTTTTGTGCCAATTCATTATATCTGTTTATTGGTTTAAATTATCTGTTGTTGCATAGAAATGCGATTATATTCTGTAATCTGCTATGTCATTAGAACTGCCCTGCTTGTACTGTATTTATGTTTATTTCAATTTTATAAACCTGATGAGTTGTTTAGTGATAGCTAAATGAAATGCTATTCACTGAGCGAGTAGGCTCATACCTCTACTCAAAACATTTTCAGGTTATCAACATCACAGGAATCTGAAGGATCCGTTCAACCTAACGCTCGGTTTGTAGAAGGTTTATGTAGTTAGTAGTTAGAGGTCTCTTAGTCTTTCCCCTCGATCCTTGGGACATGGTGTGGGTGAGAGAGAGTATGTATGGCGAATGTGTATAAAGATGTAAATTAACTATTATGTTTACTTTCTGTTAAACAATATTACATGTTGTAAACTCTGTTTATGTTCTCTAGCCAGTTTAATTGAAATGCTTCCGCAATAGTTATTTTTGTTTTAGTTTACAGCAATAATCCGGATATCATTACGAGGTTTTAAAAAGAAAAGTTCTCAGTGGTTTGTTCATATGATAATCCCTCCGTCGCGCCCTAATCTTGTGGGTTGTGGTTAGTGTGAGATCGGGGTATGACAACCTTTCTCGAATGAGTGGAGACAACCTTGAGTTGTTCAGGATGTTTGGGGTTATTTTCAAGCTGCCCTGAAAAAGTTCCGGAAGGGGGTTTCTGTTGGGCGAAACAACGAGCTAGCTGGGCGTCAGTCGCCTTTTGATGAGCTTGTTAGGAAATAATGATTTTTTCTAAGGGAAAAAAACTCTACCCCGCACACTCCCTGGTCATCTCTACGATGACACACATAGGTGATTAGGGTTGTGGCTGTGGTAGCTACCCCCCTAAGTGGGCTACCCATCTTTCTTTCTCTTGCAGGTCCAAGTGCGCCTGTGGGCGTTTGATCCCACCCAGGGCTACGTTCGGTGCGCTCAACATGGCAGAGTCTTTGGCCAAACAATGTGAGAGGCTTAGGATCACATATGAAGAGCAGGAGGTGGCCGAGATCATGGAGGAGGAGGGGCGTGGAGTCCCAGACCATGTGGAGTTGGCTCTAATCGGGTGTCTCCATACATATCGATCTTACAACTTTGGGGCTATGAAGAAAACCCTAGCACATGCATGGGGGCTGACGGGCGGTGTCATGTTCAGGTCCATCGATGCTACAACATTCATTATCCAATTCACCCACTAGAAGGATAAACAGAAGGTCATTGAAGGAAGTCCTTGGAACTTCAACAACAGGATGCTGCTCATAAAGGAGGTGGACCTGATGGATCAGTCGGAGAAGATCTGTTTCAATGAGTGTCAACTCTGGGTCAAGATATACAACGTACCTCTATGGTTTTACACGGAGATGAAAATCTGAACGATGGAAGAGAAAATAGGGAGAGTGATCAAATTGGACTGTGACGCGCTGGGATGGGAGACGTCAACGTGAGTTCGGTTAGGGTTGGACATCAAAATGCCCATTAAGAAGATCCGGAAAGTCAGGGGGAGTGATGGAACGATCGTTTAGACCGAGTTGAAGTATGAGAGGCTTCCATCTTTCTATTTCATTTGCGGTAAGATGGGTCATATAGACAAAGATTGCATGGAGTTTGATGAGGAAGGAGAAAATCAACGGGGATGGGGTTCATGGCTCAAAGCCTCACCGTGGCAGCCAAGGATGGCGTTGGAGGACGAATTCCTAGCGGGGCCGAGCTCGAGGGAAGGAAGGTTCTCTTCCATACGCGAAGCAGGTCAGGAACAGTGACGTCAGATACAACGTCTGTGGCTGCGTCGCGGGCGTCGACACAGAGGGATGAAGGGGCACACTCAGTTGACAGGGAGGTTAAACAGCGACACGAAGGAATGCCGTCGATGGACGTTTCAGGGCAGGGGATGCATAAGGCGGCAAGGAAGGTAGTGGGGAGTCTTCACCAGCAATTGATGTGCAGCGGACACCTCAGGCACAGAAACATACATATAGCAAGGAGATGCTGATGCACTTGGAATCTCAACTGCAGGAGCCTCATAACGGGGGACATGGGGGATCAGCTGGACTGGGGGCACTCGACGTTATCCAAGGGGTAGCAACATGGTCCAGGCCATCACCTGAGCACTATGGAAAAGGGTAGTACAAGGCTGAGAGAGGAAGAGCTATGGGAGGTGGGGATGTAGGAGGCTGGGCTACAGGGGACAGCGGATGTGTGCGGGAGAAACGATGCATTGGGGATCAACAGAAGGCATCACCCATGGTAGAAAGGGGGTCAAGGACTGCCAATCAAACCAGGTATGCAAGTGACTAAGATATCACTACCGGACGACCTGCTGATGTTTTCGGGGAAGGAAGGGGAGCTCCTTGAGAAGCAATGGAGGATAGCAAAGGCGGAGAAGAAACTGAGACTCAGATCCAAGGGAAAAAAGAATTACAGGAGGGGCATCTTCAGCGTCAAGGCAGTCACCTCAATCTAATAGAGGCCAGGTGACCACGAGGATGGGGGCTTCAAAGAGAGGCAGTGAGACAGAGGCGACAGTCACTCAAGAGGAGGTACTCATCAGATCTGATGGGCATGAGTTCAAGACAGTCAAGCAAACAAAGAAAGCAAGGAAAGGGAGTGTGAACATCGTGGGTGAGGAAGGGACATCATTGGGTGGAAACCACCAAGTAGCGGGTGTTGGGCCAACCCAACCCCGTGAATAACAATGAAAATACTCAGCTAGAACTGCCAGGGTCTGGTTCGCCTGACAGGTTAACCGTACAAACTCTGGTTGAGGAACGCTTTGATAGATTTCTTGTCAGTGATGATTGACACAACATCTATATGGGGAGTTGGGTGCATCACCTTCCTTTATATATGTCGGACCATGCTCTTATTGTGATACACACGGTGGTGGGGGGAAGAGAAGAGAAGGAGGAGCCAAAGACAGTTCTATTTTGAACCTATGAGGCTGTATGATGAGGGCTGTAAGCGGACCGTGACTGATTCTTGGGATACATTTGTGACAGTGGATCTAAAAGGGAGGCAGAGCAAGGTTAGCAGTGACTTAACCAAACGGGCTGCGGTGAAATATGGTGTTGTAAAGAAAAAAAATCAAGAAAATAGAACAACTCCTTAGGGAGGAGCAGAAAAAATGTATGGATGGAAGGACACTTCAAAGATGCGAGGATATTGCTAAAGAACTTGAGCAACTTCACCGGGATAATGAATCTTATTGGTGTTCCAGGGTGAGGATCAAGGAGATGAAGGAGGGTGACAAAAATACTTCCTATTTCCATCACAAAGCTACACAGAGGCATAAGAAAAATAACATAGTGGGGCTGAGAGATGACTGTGGGATCTAAAGGATGGATGATAAAGACATCTTGGGCATAATTGAAATTTTTTTCTAGAAGCTCTTTCAGGCGGGGCTGACTGTGGGCATAGAGGAGGCTATGGCAGGGATTGAAAGAAAAATAAATGTTTCTAATTGCATAGGTGCTAGAGACTGATCTAAATGAGGAGGAAATCAAAGTGGCGATCTTTCAGATGCACCCAAACAAGGCGCCGGGGCCAGACGGGCTGAAGCCAATGTTCTACCAAAAATTCTAGAATATGATAGGGAAGGATGTAGCCAACTATATCAAAGGATGGTGGAAAGGAGAGTACTCATTTCAAGGGTTCAATGATACCTTGGTGGTGCTGATTCCTAAAATTAAAAAGCCAAAAGTTGTTGCTGATTTCAGACCTATAAGTTTGTGCAATGTTATCTACAAAATTGCTGCCAAGGTGCTGACGAGCAGGTTGAATCCCTACATGGATGGAATCATATCAGAAAATTAGAGTGTGTTTGTGCCAGGCAGAATGATAACAGATAACACTCTCATTGCCTATGAGTGTTTTCATGCTATGAAGGGAGGCAAGGGGGTAAGAAAGGTCATGTTGTGCTGAAGCTTGATATGATGAAAGCATATGATAAACTGGAGTGGGATTTTCTGGATAGAGTTATGGGGAAGTTTGGGTTCAGCAACATATGGAGGAATAGGGTGTTAGATTGTGTTTCCTCAGTCTCTCACACTTTCACAGCCAATGGAGAAAGATCAAACGCCTTCCAGCCGACACGAGGAATACGCTAGGGTGACCCGCTTTCTCCTTACCTTTTCATTATTTGTGCCGATGCTTTTTCCACCCTCCTAAACCTTGTGGTAAATGCAAATACCATTCATGGTATGAGCATTTGTCGGGGGGACCACGGATCTCACACTTGTTTTTTGCAGATGATAGTATCTTATTTGCTAGAGGGACAAGGAATGAATGCCTGAAAATAGCTAAAATTGTCAGCTAATACGAGCAGGCATCAAGCCAAAAAGTCAACCTCACCAAGTCCGAAATTGCTTTTAGTAAGAAGATACCAAGATGCAAAAGGGACGAGCTACGAGATATCTTGGATGTGAAGGAGGTGGATAGACAAGCGTCCTACTTGGGTCTCGCTACGGCTATGGCGAGGTCTAAAAAGAAGGTGTTCAAGTACATATAGGAGAGAGTGCACATCAAGCTACAAGGGTGGAAGGAACAACTACTTTCAAATCCAGGGAAAGAGGTCCTCATCAAGGTAGTGGTTCAAGCAAGTCTGACATACATCATGAGCATTTTCCAGGTTCCGAAGGGGGTTATTGATGATCTATATTCTATGGTGGCTCAGTTCTGGTGGGGAGCAAAGGCGGGGGAGCGGAAGATATCTTGGGTTTTTTGGGTAGGGCTATGCAAATATAAAAGAGAAGGAGGCATGTGATTTAGAGATATGTCGGTTTTCAACCAGGCGTTGCTTGCCACGAAATTATGGAGGCTATATACAAAACTGGAGACACTTGCGACAAGATTCTTGAAAGAAAAGTACTATCCAAACAACACTATCTTGGAGGCACGTTTGGGCCTCATCCCAAGCTATACTTGGCATAGTTTATGGGGTGCAAAAGCTCTTCTTATCGAAGGCATCATGAAGTGAGTTGGCAACAGTTTGAGCACAAAAGTCTGGGATGACACGTGGTTTGATGGCGACTATGCATAAGTGGATATGGCTAGAGAACGTGCTGATCTGAGCCTATGCATGCTCAATGAGTTGATGTGGAGTAATAGTCGAGAGTGGAATGTGGATAGGCTACTAGAGACTTTTCCTAGGGACATGGCTGCAAAGATTATGTCAATCCCCCTATCTAATAGGGAGGTTGATGACAACGTCTTCTAGTGGCCGAGAAAGGATGGAGTATTCACAGTCCGATCTACCTACTGGCTGGGAGTTCTTAGAAGAAGTGGTTTGCGTTAGCGGGATGGGTAGGTCCCCCATGAGCTTTAGAAGCTCATTTGGAACAAGAAATGACCCCCAAAGCTATCTCACTTCTTGTGGCAGTTAGCGACGGGCATCCTAGCAACAGAGGGGAGACTACGGGATAGATATGTTAAGGCAGATGACACGTGTCCAATATGCACAACATGTGAAGAAACTATCCCACATACACTGCACCGGGGCAGAAATAGTTAGACAGATCATCTGGCTGGATAGGACGAAGTGCTTGGATTTGGGAGGAAATTTGCATGATGACTTGTATGCCTTGTGGGACAGCTGCACGGTGGAAGAGTTGGATGAGCTTATGGCTATTTGATGGATGATATGGACCCTCCGAAACAACAAGATTTTGAAAGATGAAGCCCCTTTCCCTCACCCAATCCTATTTTCCTATAGAGCCATGATTACCGACTATAGGAAGGCAAATGGGTGTGGGGCCGCAGCACTCAGCAACAATGGGGAGTTGGAACATGCGGGAAGCATAGGAAGGAGGGTGACAAAGGCAGGTGACCTTGGAGGTATGGGGGTGGAAAACACTTGGAGATGGCTGCACGTTGACGCAGAAGCTAGAGGGGTCGACGACTGCGGGTTGGGGGTGGTGATACGGGATGGGAGGGGAAGCTTCTTGGGTGCTGCATAAAGAAGGGTACGGGTGGAGTGGAACTCAGACGTAGTGGAAGCTATGGTAGCTAGGGAAGGAATGCAGCTTGCGCGGACTATGCTGGACCAAGGGGACCAACTGGTTTTATGCTCGGACTCGTTGAACCTGATCACAACTTTGAAGGATGTGAGGAGGAGACCAGACTACCTGGGGATGCTTGCTGATGATATATGTTATCTCTCTTATTATTTCACATCTATTCATTTTGTTCATGTAAAAAGAATTTATAACTTTGTAGCCCACCTAATTGCAAAGGAGACATTAGTTTTAGCTGGTCATGTCAGACACTTGTCTTTCCTGCCTATAAGCTGGAAAACAATAGCTGAAGATGATGTATTCTTTGTACCTTGATCTTTTATATGAATGAAGGCGGTGACTTAAAAAAAATGATTTGTTCCAAGGCAGCCATCCTTTCGTCAGCTGAGGGGGTGGGAGTAGGAACACTTACTGGTAGTTGAGGAGGTGGCTCATTGAGATTTTGAGGGGGAAGGTTCAAGTTTTGGAATTGTTGTCCTTGATATGGTGGTCGGTTTGGGTGATTTCCTCGGTAGTTTCCTTGGGTGCCAAAGTTCCTTTGGTTGTTGTATGGGAATCCAGGTGGTGGTTGATTGTTGCCTTGAGGGTAGGGAGGCTTTTGTTGGGATTGGAGTTGGCTAAAGTTTTTGGCACCTGCAAGGTTCCCATATTGGAAACCAGGGTGGTTTCTAGTCTAGTTGGGGTTGTAGTAACCTTGTCCTGGTATGGTATGGATTGAATTGAGGTATTCTAGTTGTTGTCCCATTTCTTGCTGCATGGGGGTGTTGTAGAGGTATTGACAGTGCAGGGTGGTGTGATCATATCTTTGGCAAATGCCACAAAGCAAGTCCATAACTTTTATTTGTTGGGGTGACTCCCTAAGGGTGCCTAGGGATGACTCTAACCGATCCTATTTTAGGGAAATTAATTTGAGGCTTTTTTCTATGATTTGGATATCAAGATTAACTTCTGCCTTGGCTACCTTAAGGATTCCTCCAATTCCCCTTCTAGCCCTTATTTCAGAAGCCCATTTGACCACCTCCCATGCACTAGTCAGACTTTGGTGCATGAAATTTCCTCCAGATGAGGAATCTAGAAAGAATTTGGTATCATCATCAACACCACGACAAAAGATCTCTATGAGCTGGGCTTGAGAGATATCATGGTGAGGGCACTTCCTAAGTAAGTTTGAACCTTTTCTAGGCTTCTCCTAAAGATTCTCCTGGGGACATGGAAAAGTGAGTGATTTGTCCCCTTAGTTCATAGGTGAGAGAAGGGGGGTAAAATTTCTCAAGAAACTTACTTTGTAGAACTTCCCAAGTTGTGACATTTTCTTCACTCTCCATGGTGTGTACCAGCTACTAGCTTGGCCGAAGAGGGAATATTTGAACAATCTAAGATGGATGGCATCTTCAGAGACGCCTGGGAGTTTGTTCAGAGAAGAAAGGTCAATGAACCTTTGAAGGTGATCTTGGCAACTTTCCCCGTTGTTGCCTGAGAAAGGATTGGTTTGCATCATGGTGATCCATTAGGTTTAGATCTCTAATTGGGGATCAATGATGTCGGGAGGCACGACTAGGTGTTGGGCATAGGCAAATTTGGGAACAGAAAAATCTTTCAATTGTTTTTGCCTTTCAGCTTCCCACATATTGGCTTCTAAAGTCTCTTGTTCAGCCATGTAGGCTGTCCGTAAAGCGGCTTCTCTAGCTTCTTGGTCAGCTAAGATGTGCTCTCTTTGAGCTACTAAAGCCAGGTTGATCCTATGAGTGACTTCTTCCTCGTCCAACATATTTCAATTTTGATTTTGGTGGTTTAGACGGTGGAAAGTTCTCTCTATTTCCGGATCAAACGTTCGAAAATCAATGTTCGAGCATCGCATGCACATATTAAGCAGTTATTCATGTGCAGAAAAAATGGACCATCAGAATGGAAACTCGGCAGAAGGAGTAGCACTTCCGGAATGTTACTCGGAAGGCATAAAAAAAGAAAAAAAAGGTTTTCAAAAGTTTTGGGGTTTGAAAAAATAAATCTGTTGTCCCCGGTAGTGGCGCCAAATTGATATGCATCGCTTAGCACACCAATCACTAAGATTGTTAATCCTAGAGTTTAAACCTTTTTTAACTTTCTGGTTAAGGATAGTATAGAAAGGGTCAAATCCCACATGACAACTTTTTAAGATTGTTTAATCTAAACCCAATTCTCAAAGAACTTTAATATTTATTTTTGGTATTTTCAAATTTGGAACAAGAATTTAAAAATTGTTTGGGGGTGATTGTTGATTACACTAAGAAAGAAAATTGCAAAATTTAAAAAATGCACAAAACAAGAATTTTATTTGCCCTGCAAAAGGTAAACAAAGATTGTTGTTAGCACAAGAAGCTATTGTGAATTGAAAGACTAAGAATTAAGGCAAACAAAAAATAGTCGGTGATTGAAATAGAGGGGAGAGAATCAAGGCTTTAGGGGGGTTTTCACCACCCTAGCCTAAGCAAACGACTAATCCTTAAATGACAGATTCGATGAAGGCAAGTGAATTAAAAATCCACTAAAGATGATATCCACATGAGCCCATGGGTCCTGGTGCTCATGTTTCTTAGTTCATCATCCTAAAAAGATAAAATCCATGGTCGTTTCAAAACTCTTATGCAATTGAGATTGTTGTTCTAAACCTGAATTTTCAAGGTCATATCAATTCGGATTAACTATTGACATTATCAATTAGTTATCAATATCAAAGGCCATCTAGAATCGTTAAGGAAAAACTGAAAACCATGGCTAAGGGGTTACTCCCCTTGCCTCGATAAAGGACTACTCACTCATGGAGAAGGAGCAAAGAGAGATGGAGGAAGGAAGTGAGCTAGCCATATTCTAGTATTATGACTACTGATCCTTAGCTAGAGACAATGAAAATGTCTATCTCTTCCTACCTTGCTCAATTGCTCAAGAGAGGGGAGGAGAAGATAATAAAGAACTAGATCTAAACAAATTGGAAATAACAGAATTGAAATAACACTTAATCGAGATGAAAATACTACTTTATTGCTTTAAGAACAAGGTTACAGAAATAAACTGCTCCAAAAATCTTTCTCACAAAAAGTGATATCGAATGAGGAGGAAGTGCCCCTCCTTTTATAGGAGGAGGGGGAAACTTTACACTAGGGTTTAGGGAAATGGTGGCTGGTAGCTGGCTTTCTGGGCTGTCTGCGCGGTGCCAATCGATCGGTTCAAGGCTGAGCCGATCGGCTGGCGGCTGGGGGAAGCCAGCAGGGAAGGGGATAATCGCCAACCCTAATTTAGGGTGGCGGCATGAGCTGTACCCCACTTGCCTGGGCTAGATTGTCTCCCAATTTTAGGGCTTCGATTGAGCCTTTAATCTTGGTAAGTAATTTGGTCTAGCCGATCGTCTAAACAACTACGACGATCGGTGCTGGAAACTAAAATGATCAGTTGGAGACATGAGCCGATCAGCTCATGCTCCGAACCTATGAGAAAATGCACATAATTGTCAGAATCAAAGATATTTGTGATAAAAATGAGAAAATATGGATTTGTGCAATTGCAGGGGATGAAATGAATATCTTTATTTGACAAGATTAAATAAATTGTGAAAAAGGTGCTAAAATAGCACGCATCAACAAAGCCAATGGATAATCCCATGTCCATCACCACCAAACTTGACAAGGATGAAGAAGCTGGAAAAGGTAGATGAGAAGCTCTATAGAGGCATGATTGGTAGTTTACTATATCTAACTACCTTAGACCATATATAATTTAGTGTTCTCTTGTAAGCTAGATTTCCATCAAGCACTAGAACATCTCATCTTGTATCTATTAGAGGAATTTTAGGTACCTAGACAAAACCCAAAATTTTGGACTATGGTATCCTAAGGTAAGGGACTTTACTGTTACAACCTATAGTGATGCAGAGTATGTTGGGTGCTTAGTTTATAGAAAGTGAACAAGTGACACTTGTTTCCTCATAGGACCATGTTTATTTTATTGGTTTTCTAAGATGAATATGTGGATCTATCAACTACTGAGACTGAATACATTGTAGCTGGTAGTTGTTGTGCCCAAGTCCTTTGTATGAAGCAAATGCTTCAAGACTTTAATATTTTCTATGACACTTCTCCCATCTAATGTGATAATACTAGTGCAATTAACTCTCCATACAATCATATATTGCATAGTAGAGGTAAACATATAAAGATCCTTCATCACTTCCTTTGTGACCATATTGCTAAGAAAGACATATATCAATCATGTGGACACAGAAAATCAACATGTGGATATTTTTACTATACCTCTAGCTAGAGAGGAAGTCAATTTTATTAGATCAAAATTGATTATTACTTCCAATGATGATATCTCTATGTCTTCTATCTAAGATATTCATATAATCCTTTATGTTTTTGCTTAAAAGTGCTTATCATATGCTTTTCTTTTCTTAAAATGCCAAGTTAAATGCCTTGTTTTTTATCAAATGGTGATTAAATCACAAAACACTTGTTTTACTACAAATAGTAGCCCATGATGATTAAAAAGTTTCTATATATGCTTTATATACATGATAGGCTAGCGAAATGCATTTACATAAGTCTCTATATATGACCCTATAATTAATTATCTTATCTTTTTGACATACTCTCTTATTTGTAAAGTTTGGCCTGGGGTAACTCGACTAATGGGCTGCCTGAGGAATGAATACACACATTGTTGATCGAGTTACCCAAAATGCTATGTCAAATGAGACCCTCATGGGTTACATGATGTACTGGAATGTCTATTAGATGCAGGTTTAGGACCATCTTCACCAGGATCTTGTTCTCATCATGTCAAACATGAACTTATCCTTCCTTAAGCCCTATCCTTCACACTAGCCACTTTCTCAACTACTGAATATGCTACTTATGCATATGATCAATTTTATCTAGCACACTAGTTTGCTTCTTCCACTACACACCATGCTTATACTACTAGACCTTCACATGCTGCATCTATCCACAACCCAGTGTGACTCAGTTTCTTTCCCTACCACATAGCCTTGCCTCTGTTGTGCTTTGACTAGGTTTCCACACCCAATTTTGAGAAATCTAAGGTGTTGCTAGCTTGTGGCATGTCCTGGCATGAGCAACATGTCAGGTGGACAACTACTTGCTATTTTGCTCCTACTGAGGATATGGAGATAGTCAAGGAAGCTTATGAAGAGGCCAAGGATGATGATGACGATACTAATGGTGAGATAGAAGATCAGATGATGATGGAGCAGATGATGGTGATGAGGTTAATATTGCTCCTACATCTTTTGTAACACCTGAGCCAACCAGTGACAATGATTATGTCTCTAATCAGGAAGACTTGGACTTAGATGATCTAGATATTTAGTTCTTATGTCTTATAGTGCCCATGTATATGCCATTCTGTGAATCTTAGCATGTATTTGCATAGGGCATCTGTATCAGAGGCTACTATTTATATCTTCCTATCGTACTTTGATATTTTTTTTATCATCATGAACTGATATTCTTTTGTTGTAATAATTATCTTTTGTACCCTTAACGCTTTAATATGTTACTATATGAATTTTAGTGTATTCCCTGTTATATTTTGATTTTGACATAATGTTCTTAGTTCTCTTTAGCTATTTTTGTGCTTGGTGCTTCTGAGTTGGATAAGACCAAACCTAGATCTTCTACCTCCTCCCTTTTTGATATGAGAAAGGTAGGCATGTAAATGGATATTCGAAACCTACAAATTTGATCCAGATTCGAATTTGAAATTTTGAAAAAAAAATGACATCCGCATAATCGGTATTGGATTTAGGATATCAAATTTCATATCCAAAAATTTCAGATAGAATATAAGATATGGATATATTCACCCCAAAGAAATCTAAATCTGACAAATATATACATATATTATTAAAAATATATTATCTATATATAAAAATATGAAAATATAGATATTTTTCACATATATTCATTGTAATATCAATATTTTCTATATATAATATGTTTATTAACAATAAATTTGTGATTTTGGTTTCAGATCAGATATATATCTGAATTTGAATATTATTCTTTTGGATTGGATTCATATATTATTACATGATATCCGTCAGATATCAGATCAAATGTTTTTTTTGGATTTGGATATCGGATATAGCAGTATTCACTCCATATCAATCTGTTTATAGGTCTAGAGGAGGGGGGAGAAAAATCTTGGCTCCAAATTGAAATTTATCTAAAATTGCATGTCTATTGATTATTACGAGTTGCAAATTGCATGTCACATGTATATTGGTGGTTGTGTTTTTGGAGGGACTAACCATACATGTAAAGGTAAGCATAAATTGAGAGGGAGCAATTTCTAGCATACATTTATCTATCCCCCTACATATCAAAGGTAAAAATGCTTAAATTTTGGTCCTTTTCAATATGATTAAGGAATGGATTGACATCTTCTAAAGGGGAGGGGATGTTGACCTAACTATTATTTATTGTCCATATTTTGATGATGACTTAACTATTCCATTCATGCATGGCTAATATATCTATTTAAGATTAATTCCAGTTATTAGGTACATGAACTGGATAAATTAGCAAACCCCAGTTTTTGGAAATAAAGTCAAAATCAATGAAAATTCTAGTTTAAACAGTATCTCTATTAGAATCATATTGTAAATCATTTGTATTGAATGTATGACTTGTAACTAAGATTAATGAAAATTTAGAGCACTTAATTATAACATTGAAACACTTTTGAGAAATTGTCAAAAATGATTATAGACTTGCTTGTCGCCCGAGTATGTCTTGGTGGAAACTCACCTGACAACCAATCTAGGTCTTGGAAATTCCCATGTGATGCATGTTTACTACACATTGAAACACTTTTGAGAAATTGTCAAAAATGATTATAGACTTGCTTGTCGCCCGAGTATGTCTTGGTGGCAACTCAACTGACAACCAATCTAGGTCTTGGCAATTCCCATGTGATGCATGTTTACTACACATATATAACACAAGTGCATGTATTGAAGTAATATAGGCCAAAAGATACTTGAATATCAAATTTGGGGAAATGCGAGTCCAAAGACTACTACTAACTATGAATCGACCATCTAGACCTAGTGATAAAGGTAATTGATTGATTAACTGACTAATTGTATGAATTAAAACTAAATTACCAAGGTTGTGATCACAAATGGAATGGATTCCCTAGGAATATAGTTTCACCACAGTTTATACTACAATTAACATTATTTACCAATATCTAGTTCTCCTAACCCTGGGCCAAGGGACCTGTAGCAAGAATTGCCTTCTCTCACAACGTAATTCACTACCTAATCTAATACAAATACCACTCTCATAGATATTTAATAATTAGTGAGGTACTTTAACGAACTCTCTGGGCTATACCCTTCATAGCCATAAGCCCTCTCTTGAGGCACGGTCTAAGCTATGTAAATCTATGACTTATCTAACCCGTAACCCCTCTCTCAAAGAAATTAACGGTCTAAGAAATCAACTATGGTAATCAAGCATAGATAATTCTTGAAGCAGTCATAGAGTTATGTCTAGAAATTAGGAAAAAACATATATATTAACTCATAATGTCAAGTACTGCACATAAACAGGCTATTCCCAGGTCCTAAGGAATTAGGGGATTAGCCCCACGTGATTTCAGTTTCCATATACATAGATGGAGAAGGTAAAAGTGAGGAAAACATTAAACAATTGATGTAAACCCCTGGAGAAAATGATCCATGTGACTCCCTCTGAAGAACGAGGTAATTTTCCGTGTTCTGGCTACAAATCTGTCCACCAGAAGTGCTCGAATCATACAGAACGTAGCTTTCTCATGTCATTTCTCTTCTCATAGCTCTACCTTGTCGTGCTATGAACTCCAATGTGATAATTAGGTCTAACCAAAATCCTCCCTAGTCATAAGATTAACTTAGGGCGTTGTTAAGTCGTGGCCATCAGATTAATCACAATCTTTAATCTCGCTTTATTGTAACAAGTCGGTACCACTGACGGGATGTTAGTGGCACTGAGTCCTCTTCTGGGTCACAACTCCATGTGAGTGTCGATACTATCGACTGAGGCGTCGATAGAATCGAGTTGCTCCATGACATCTCCTGATGATTTTTCTAGGTACAAGTCAGTACCACAGCTGGAGGTCGGTGGCATTGAATGAATTTTGTTGAGTTAGTGTCCATCATGTTAGTATTACCAAATCTACTATCAGTACTATCGAGTGACTACGACTCCTGTCTGTCATTTTCTTCCATTTTCGGTACCACTGACAATGCTGTCGGTAGCACCAAGCTGAACCAAGACTTGTCAATTCACCTGAAATTTAAAATAAAGAACATAAGTCCCAAAGATAATGATAAATCAAAATGAAATGGTAGAAATAGCTAATAATTGATGCAAATGTATATCACAGACCAATAATGATATACCATGCACAAATAATGTCAAAATGAACAAATATGCATGAAATACATAATAAATCAACATGTAAGAAGTGAATAATATTAAGTGCATAAAAAACTCGTAAGCTTTAATGTTGCTCTTCCTCGAGCAACACTACCCTTATATCTATTTGAGACAAGTCCTCAAAAGGACAAATAATATGAACTTCAATTCTCAACTACCCCCGCATGATGGTCCCAAACTGGCCCTTACAGACCATCGAACAAATAACTACTCCCAAGTGGCCAAAAATGTTCGTTAAAGATGTCCACCTCTAGATAAGTGAAATACTATCAATAGAGCAATTATTATCATAGTCAATAAGGCACTCACTTAGTGCATCATGTAATTCCCTATATACATTACTCTTTTCCTACCTACTACACCAATTGGAAGCATTTCTCCTTATAAGAGTGAATGAGGAGATCAATCATATATGTGGTCTACCGTAAAGAGCAATGGGTGCAATGAAGCAGGTGGCTTATGAAGAATCACAAGTAATTTTTGAATCATTTATGCAAAAATATACATGATTAATGAAGGAAACAAGAAATGCATGAATCCTAATGCCTACTATTTTGGATGGAATGATGCATGCACTATAAGTCTCATCTGGTTGATGAGAGTGGAATAAAATAATTCATCATGTAGATATTTTCATCTCTTCTTGAAGAAAAATTCAGAAATAAGCTCAAGGCATCCTTTTCTCCCTCTTTATTTTGTAATTGTTTTCCTATTTCCCCCTAATATTTTAGCATGATTTTAGAGTATGTTTGGGCTTCACTATAACAACTCATTGTTTTTTTTCATTTTGAGGGATATGGATGTGCATCCTTTCACTTTATTTTTAGAGGAAAACCACATGGATACATGATGAAAGAATGAATGATTCGTAGGATATGCAATCTACATGAATTTTGGTATGCAACTAAGTGATATTCACACATTTCTTTTCATTTTATAACTAATGCAATAGAAAGACTAGCTATCATATCACCTATTATGCTATGCAATGCAATCAAGAGGAAACAATTTAGGTTACTTGTTCATTGTAAGGAGATGGATAAAATGTATGAAAAGTGGATGTAATCACAAGATTAAGAGAAAATGCCTTTCTTAAACTATGATATGTCCCTCTCATATTAACCTGTGTACAAGGCAACCATAGGATTTCTTTCTAAACATATCATTTAAGGTCTCGTTGAATGTTTGGTCGGTTTGGTATCAAACCCCATCATCATGCTCAATTCATGGATAGTTTAAGACTTTTCGTATGTATCAAATGTCTTCAAGCTGACTAACCCATACACTTCCTTTAGGTGATGCTGCCTTTAGAATTTGCAACTAAGCTTTCAAAGATATGACAATTTTATATTTTTTTATTTAATTTTCAGATTTCTTTGGACAAGTACAAAAGAACACACTCTATAATGAAGGCAAAAATCATGATAATAATGCTTCACAATTACACTAGATAGATGTGGATCCTACAAATTCAAAATGACAAAATGAAAAAGAAAAATAAAGATAGAGCTATTCCAGCACCCTGCTAAACTTGAATTTGACTATGTCCACATATTCAGAATCTAATCAAAGAGTTGGAACAGTGGTACCAAATCCAAATGCTGGTGGTGGCATGTTTGAATCTGGCAGGTAGAAAGTTCCAGTAATGCTTGGTGGCTGAGTTGGCATCTCTGGAGGTTGCAGGTAGTTGGAAAACTACCCATGGCCTCAGTAATGATTGTGGAGTGGCTGCTGGTTGCACTCAATCCATTACAGGAGAGTGTGCATATTCTCCTGGTTGGCTAGGAAAAAATGCTCATTATTATAGTTGTCTCGCTATTGTTGTAGAAGCCACCCTTGAACATTGTGGATTTCTGCCATATTGTGGATGGTTGTTTCTACCCATGTTTTATTGATTGCAGCATCCCGTACATACATGCCATAGAAAAATAATCATATTGCTGATCATGTGGTGGAGAGACAGAGCTTGATGCTCCATGTCTTTTTGAATACAAGTAGATAACCCGTTTTTGTGTAAATGGCGTGGTTCCATCCTCCTTATTAGTATCTCCACCCCACTCTGGCTCGAGGTTGTCTTGTTCCTCTTCTACAACTTCTGCATACTCTACTGGACACCTCAAGAAGCACACCCCTCATAGACGGAAGATGGGGCCAGGAAGGGCCCTTTCCCACAGTTGGTCAACTATCGTGCAATATAAAAACACCTTTCCCTCATACTTGCTGACAAGATGAGCCCTCTTGAAATGGTTAAAATCCAACTTGGAAGAGGTTCTCAAAGGGTTGAAGGTGAGTTTGAGGTTGAGGTGCATTGCCACCGGTGTAATGAGCCCTCCAAAGTGGATTGGGGGCATCCTTTGCACCTGAAGCTTGACTGCCAACATGTGTTGCAAAAAGAAGGAGCCAAGGTTGACCTTCTCTTCCCCTCAAGACAAGAATGCTCAAAGGACATAAATATCGGCTTACTGCACCTTCCCCTACCCTTGTGTAGACCTGGAAAATATGGTGTTGGTGAGATACCAGTGCAAAATATGAGTGAATAGATGCTCGATAACCATGACAGAAGATTGGTTCTAGTTAATGGTGAATCCTTGCAGCAAGTCTGTCATGAGCCACCATGCCCATGTGTAGTTGGAAGTCGCCAGGCATGTAAAGCACATCCTATTGACCTATTTGTTATACATTGTTCATATTTTGATGATGACTTAACCATTCCATTCATATGCATCTAATATGTCTATTTGAGATTGATTTTATGCACTGGGTACAAGAAAAGGATCAATTCAACCAAGCCCTAGCTCGATCTAGTTCAAGTAAAAAAGCAATGCAAATGCACTCTCTTGGAAAACTCCCTAAAAACCTTAGGACAAATTTTGTAACCATTTGTATTGATGCTATGACTTGTAGCTAAGATGAGAAAAAATTAGGATCCCTTAATTCAAATGTTTAATCACTCTAATGTCATTTTACAAAATTTATTAGAGGCTGTATGATCGGCCGAGTTTCCTTCCTAGAAACTTGACCGATGCCTTGGATTGATCTTGGAAAATGCCCAGGTTTAACCGAGTTTATCCCAAGACAAACTCGACTGACACCCTGTACTGGTAAATCAGATTTAAGCGATCGACCGCATTTCATCTAGGATATACTTGAATAATGTTTCAATTTTGCTTTGTCGCATAGTGTAATCGGTCGAGTTACCTTCATTGAAACTCGACAAACTACACTGTATGGAGTGTGAAAAAAAGTGATTCTAACTGTTGGAGTGTTCCAAGATTCAGAATTATATCCATTGTAACACCCCAAATGGCTAGAAAATGTTCCTTAGTTCTCCTAGCCTCTAGTGGACACCCCAACTATAAATATGACCCCTTGGAGTTCTTTCCAATGTTGCTCCTTCATGCTATTAAAGCTCCTAGATGTAGTTGAGTTCTTCAAGTCCACTTGATCCCCTTTCTCTCTCTTGTTTGTAAATCAAAATGTCCATATGAGTGAGATAGGTTATGTGTGAGACAACTACTCGATTGTAATCTTGTAAATCTCCCAAAGCTTCTCTTCCCCAAATATTTTCTTGATATCAAGTTGGTGAAAGCATCTCCAAGTAAAGGAGAAGGTGCAAAGCTTCTTCAAGTGGAAGGAGAAGGTGCAAAATCTTCTCCAAGGTGAAGGAGAAGGTCAAGGCTGAAGATCTGGGAATAGAGTGGGTAAATCCTGCAAGGAAAAAGATTCGGTGCAAGAAGGGGATATCCTTGGCAAAGGTGTTATCAACTTGCAAGAGTGAGACCTTGTAGAGGTAGAAGACTCTAGCTCGAAGGATAGGTAAGTCCTTGGTTGGTATATTGGCTCCTTTTGGTCCTGAAATAAGAGGGTGGGTATCCTTGGCCCAGAAAAGGAAGGTCATCTTGTATGTCTTATAATGGAATATAAGTATACATGGGTTTCAAAATCCTAGAGCTTGACCTCTCTAGGTAGTGGACTGACTTTCTACTTGTTTGGAGATTGGAACCACTCCAGATAGATTTCTCTTATGTTTGTTCAATCTCTCTCATCCTTGCTATGTATGCTTAGTTGCACTACAAATTCAATATTTGCAATCCAATATCTTGAAGTAACTTGAAGGTCTAACAAATTTTGTTTAAGTGATATTATCTCTATTCACCCCCTCTAGAGCCCATTGATCCAATAAGTGGTATCAGAGCCACAATCTTCTCCAACAAATCACTTACGAGACGAGAAGATGGGTGACAACCTACTTGGGTCTCACAACTTGGAAGGTGGTTTCTCCATGAGACCCCAATCTTCGACAACACAAACTTACTTTATTGGAAGAGAAGGATGTAGTTCTACCTTCAAGGGATGAGCTACACCATGTGGAAAGTAGTCATCATTACATACAAGGAGCTATTAGAGATGTATTTACTTGGGATGAAGTGACACCTAAGAAGGAACAACTGAATGCAAAGCCTATAAGCATCATCTATGCAACCCTCAATCCCTTCGAGCTCAACCAGATCTCCTCTTGGGAAACAACCCATGAAATATGGAACAAGTTGTGCATCACCTATGAAGGCACAAAGCAAGTAAATGAGTCTAAGATCTACATGCTTAAGGGTCTCCTTGAAAACTTCAAGATGGGCAAGAAAGAGAAAGTGGTTGATATGTACACAAGGCTCAACACCATCATCACAAACTTGCATCTTTGGACCACACCATGGATAGAGGGACTATCAACTCCAAGAATCTAAGGTCTCTCCCGAAGAGATGGAAATCCAAGGTGACTTCCATTGAATAAGTTAGAATCCTTGGTGACATAGTCACTGAAGAGCTCATTCGCAACCTTCAAGCTCATGAGCCAAGACTTGATAAACAAGAGGAAGATGAGAAGTAAGAAGTGAAGGAATCAAAGAATATAAATGACAATGCATTTAAAGTTCAATTTGAGGAAATGATTCTCCTACAAAAACTTTCTTACCGGTCCTCTCCTCCTTCCTCAACCAAAGATGAAGCCCCTAGTGACCATGAAGCTAACTAATCCAAGAGGAATCACTTCAAAGGAAAGCTACCGTACTCCTCTATCCAAGGTGCTATGAATGAGGGCAAAAGCGATACTACAAGAATGAGTGCCCAAAGGCTAATAAGTCCTACCACAAAATCAACTCCAATAAAATGGAGGACTACAAGAAGGATGACAAGTACAATAAGAAGGACACAAAAGAAAGAAGAAGAAAGGACGCAACCCATGCCACATGGGAGGAGTCTTATCAAATTTTGAGATCATTTCATCATTATTAAGTGCTAATGGAAGTATAACTATCATTTCTCATTCATTTCAAGTTCCCAATTAAACAAGATAGATATTAATCTAGAACAAGATTTTAGAACAATATATTTCAAGTTTGGGAAAAGTTGAAAAATAGTGCCAAGTGCCCCTAGTCTCAGCATGATCTATGCTATAAAGTAGTAAATGACATGAATTAAAATTCTAAATAGTCACACACAATATATTAATAAAACTTTCATGAAATGTTAATGGCGGGGTAAAGGCAACAAAACTAAAAAAAAACTTAAATTATAGAAAAATGCATGCAAGTGTATGAGATGTAAGGATAAAGTGTAACTAAAAAGTATAGTGGTTAGATCGCACCTGTTAAACATCCCCTAGGTCTCATCTTCCCCGCCTGGTTACCTATGCAGTCGTGATAGCTTACCTATGTAGATGCAACGAGTGGTAAGTGAGAGAAAGCTCCAACTTCTCTCTAGAAACATCCCCTAGGTCTCATCTTCCCCGCTCCAATTAGCCCCAGTCCGGCGTGCCCCATCCATCACTCCTTCGCCCTCCATGGTTAGCGCTTCTGTGGGTTGGGCTTCACTAAGCTCGGTCTTCTCCCACTGGCCGTTGAGCTCTGCCCTGATTTTCTCAGAACACAAAAATGACAACGGGTGGTAAGTGAGAGATAGCTCCAACTTCTCTCTAGAAATATCTACAAGATCTCATCATCATCCTCTCCGCCCTGGTGAGCCCCAGTCCGGAGAGCCCTAGCCTTCGCTCCCCCTTCCTTCATGATAAGCGCATCTATGGGTTGGGCTGCACCAAGCTAGGTCTTCTCCGCCCCTTTCCGGTGAGCTTCGCCCTTGATTTTCTCAGCGAGGCAGGAGCGATTCATATCAGGTAACTGAAAAGTATATGGTACCTCCTCCCCTCCCTCTTCTCCCGATGATTTATCACTTGTATGGTACGCTTAGTGGCAGAGTAAAGGTACATCCTCCCCTCCCTCTTTACTCCTCTACCCTCTTCACTCCTCAACCATTAATCCAGGAGTTTTGGATCACTCCCGAGGCACCTAGCTTGCAAACCCAAGATAAAAAGGCAACATGCAGCCCTTTTAACCTTAACATCTGAATTCTCCCCATCAATAGCGACTGGGGCACATTCTCTCACTGTTTCACCCTGGACAGTCTAATGCTCTAAAACATCCCTTTCCCCATATCTATCTAGCTACCAACCTTTCTGCCGGCTATCACTTTCTCTCCCTGTGCCTTAACTCTAGTCTCTTCGGTCTCGATTCTCTACTTCCCAGAGAATATCTATTTCAAAATTTACTCACCTTCTCTCTCTGCCAAGACCACATCATGAGAACGGGTGGCCTTCTCACCCTGGACACATGCATAAACAAGACTCGACTATCAAAAAAAGGCAAAAGAAAAATCTTCAGGAGTGCCCTAAAATAGAGAAAAACCTCGGTATTAGACGACTGCACAAGGGTTTCATCTACACCTCCAGACATGGACTCATGATTCACCTTCATGGAGTATCCTCTCTCAAACCCGTCTTACTCCACATGTGTTCCCCTACCCAAAGAATGGATGTATCACAAGTTCGACCTATCTCCGGGGTCCTGCATGATCAACATTGGCCACCGTTCTTTCCCGGTGATGGTCATTTGGTCTTCCCAGGCCGATCACCACTGGAAAAACAAAACTTCAACCCTTCTCATCTCTGAGGGTTGGGACCTGTTGATCTCTGACCTCAAGCTCAAGCCAGAATGGACTATCTTCATCAAGCCGATCGGAAATCGAACATTCCTGGCTTGGATTAGGGATTTCAATGCTGACACACCACCTGAGCTAGCACATCTCTATAAAAAACATGATCGAGAGAGCTCAACTTCATCAAACTCGGCTGATCAGCTTTTCATTCAGGATGTCCATCAACCCCTGGTAGGAACAAAGGCTTGGCCCATCTCAGTTTCCTCTTTCTCAGAGGAGAAAGATGTAGCAAACACAGTGTCAACACCACATCAAACAAGCTCCATCGCAGCAAGGTATCATCTTTTTTCTCCCCAAAAGCAAAAAAAAGACTACAAAACTCACTCTCTCTACGCTCCACAAAACCCTAAACCCCTGATATTTCACAGCGGATGATATCATCCCAAAAGACAAAATTCTCTTGAACCGCACTTTTCCTATTTTAGGACAGGAAAAATATACACACCTCATCAACAAACACTTAAAGGAAAACCCCACCACCTAAACCTAGAAAATAGCCCCTCCCAGAAAACCTTTTCGAGCCCTCCACTACTTTGTTTGCAAAAGTAAACACCATTCAGCTTCCAGATGCCCTTCCTGCTTTACCTGCTTCAAATGCCACCAAGTAGGTCACACCAAAAGGAACTATAAATCTCATCCCCCCCAGTAAAGATCATAACTCATGCAGACCCTGAGCTATTCTTCCCTAGGCACCTTTATGAAAAAGGTTCGACTTACAGTGAAAACCAGTGAGTTCCAAAAAAAAAGAGATACAATCTATAGACGCCCCAACCATCCCTCTCCCTTTCCTCCACTCACAAGCAATGCCTTTGCATGCCTTGCAAACCTCCCCCCAAGCATGTAGACACGCCCAAAACCCAACACCAGCATATAAACACTAGATCTATGCCATTTTCAAAACCCAACCACAAGCCAGCTAACCACTTAGCTTCACCACCAAAACCCCGCTCCTCCTGCACTACTTTCGGTACCTCCATTCACAGCTCAAACACAAACCCTACACCATCAGCCATGAAAACTCCAGAACACCTTGAATATGCGATAGCCCTTAACCTACCTACAAACTCCATGAGGCTTCTCAAAGTCCTCACTCTGAGGAGCATTCTTATCTCCATTGAAAACAACATAGACAACAACCCGATAAATGTCCTAGATATCACCCGCGCTTTAGCCCTCCTCATCCCTGGACAGACAATCCTAAAATCTAAAATCTTTTCTCCAACCCAACTGATATACACTATTCCTGAAGGTACAAAAATTAACCATCTCTTCAACCAGATTCTCACTATACCATGTGGATCTAGCTTTATTACAACCAGATTGTCTAAATGGACAGCTGACCTTGGAGCTTTTCCAGCTCCTGCGGGCGACTCAGACTAAGTAGAAATCATTAACCTCGCACCTCACCTCTGGGAAGCTGAGATTTTCCATGGCATAGCCCACTCCATCGGGGCTACTCTTTAATACATCAGCCCATAAACCCTACATCCTACCCAATACATAAAAGCCTTTTGCCTTTTTGTAGTCAAAGCTGCTATTTCCTTACCACCTTCCATCAATATTAGGATCGGAGAATCTATCTATAACATCAAACTATCTGCCAAACATCCTTTGGAAAATAGAACAACCTTCTCTGATCTTTCAAACCATCCACCTTCATGGTTCTTCCCAAACAAAGATAGAAAGACACCAATTCTTACCCACTTTTCAGGCGATAGCCACCATGTTTGGGAAAGAAAAAACTCAAACACCACCTCCTCTGATAACACCAACCTTCCTTCAAGCAGAAAAATAACTAGAACCCCCACTTCTCCCATTCATGGAAACACCTCTCCACCATCTGGCACCATTTTTCCTTGCCCAACTTCTACTAAGGAAAGCTGCCAAGCTCAAAACTCAAGCCAAAACACTTTGAGGCAACAAAAACCTACCATGCTAAAGGATGCCAGCTCTTCACAGAGTCCTCAGCCAAGGAGCTCAAAACAAAGGCAAGGAGACAGCTATACCCAGAAGCTTATGATGCAAGGTCCTAAAGAGGCAAACAAGAAAATCATCGTCAATAGACTGGATTCAGGTACATCCACAAACACTTCTCTCAGTTCATCCTACGCAAAATATTCTATTCTTGATACCTCTTCCCCACTTTTTACAAAGTCTATAAACTATGACATAGATAACATTGAGGACCTTGCATCTTGGTCAAATATCACTAGCTTCAAAAAATTTGCAAAAAATATAGGCATACATCTTGAAGATGAAGACAAGGCACATAAAACTCTAGATGATATTGAACTCTTTATGGGTTGGACCAACAAAAGAGTTTTGGAAACTACCAAAATTTTTTTTGACCTTCTCAAAATTGACTAGCCTGCTTTTTAGAACCGTCCTTCTCTCTACTAAACATATCCACCAAATATGTGATTTTCTTCATGGAACGTCTGTGGGGATGCAAACCTTAATAGACATAAGGAAATCCACTCACACATTTACAAAAATAAAATTGACATGATCACTATCTAAGAGACCAAAACTAGTCTCTTCCCCTTTGCTCTCAAAACCATAGGAGGTAATAGAATCACAGACTGGGTCCAAATCTCCCCCACTGGCTTTAAAGGAGGTCTCTTAGTTGGATACAACAATCTTACCTTCTCCGCCCTAAACTCCACCACTCTAGACTACTCCATAACCATCTCTTTTAAAAACACACTGATGGTTTTTGTTGGAACTTCTCTGGGGTTTATGGAGAACCTGGACAAAATAAATCAACCTTCTTCACTGAACTAAAATCGCTTATGACTATTACCATTTGACTCCCTGGATTATCAACGAGGTCTTCAATTTGATAACCCAAAACTCTGATAGATCCAACCCCACGAATTTCACACAAACCATGTCAGCAGCTGACAAACTCTTTAGCCAACTCCTCACAAAACATGCATTAATTGATTTAAAACCATCAAATGCATCCTTTACATGGTCAAGAAATCAAACTTTCTCCAGGCTTGACCATTTCATCTGCTCCACCCCATGGGAATACAAACACCCACTCTCCATAGTTCACATCTCTCATAGAGCCATCTCCGATCATTTCCCTCTTATACTCGATACAAAACCATATCATGGGGTAAGTGACCTTTCAAATTTGACAATTTTTGGCTCTCCATAAACAACTTTACCACCAACCGTGTAGAGCATTGGAATTTGACCGACTCCTAGACCACAAACCTAGGCCTCCACATTCTCCAAAACACAAAAAGCATCAAAATACACATCAAAAACTGGGAACACACAAACCCAAACAAGCTCTCTGAAACACTAAAAAATCTGGAAGAACAATTCCTCTTTGTGGACAAGGACCCTACAACTGACCCAACTCTTGTCCTGTCCATTAAAGCCGACCTTGACTTCACAAAAAAATGTATTGACACTAGGTGGAGACAAAGGGCAAAAATCACATGGGCAAAAGAAGGGGATAAAAACACAAAGTTCTTTCATAAAAGCGGCAACAAAAATTACCGAAAAAACTCCATCACATACCTTCTGATAAACGAAAGAATCACAACCCACAAACAATCTATCACAAACCACATCACTGACCATTTCAAAAAAATCTTCAACAACAACCACAATCCCTCCTGCCTAAATGACTTGGTTTGGACTATGATCTGCCCTACAAACATAAGACCTTATAAAGCCTTTCTCCCAGGGGAATTGGACTTGGCCATAACTACACTAGGATTAAACAAATCACCTGGACCTGGCAGTCTAAATGTAGAATTCTATCTTGCAAATAGGAATCACTACAAAATTGACTTCCTGGCTTTGCTTAAGACTTTCTACGAAAGTGAAAACCCCCACAACATCATCAAGCACCTAAACCAAACTTTCATCACCCTAATAAAAAAAACCAATCAACCTGACCTTATCTCCCAGTACAGACCCATCAGCCTTATCAACACATCATACAAAATCTTAGCCAAAACTCTAGCCAATAGAATAAAACCACACATGAACAAAATCATTCCCCTCAATCAAAATGCCTTTCTCAAAGGCAGAAGCATACACGATGCTTACCTGATGGTTAACGAAACAATACGTCTCTGCCACAAAAACAGAACACCTTTGCTAGCCATTAAATTGGACTTTGAAAAAGCCTTTGACTTTGTAAACTTGAACTGTTTAACAAAAAAACTTACTGGCTTTGGATTTCCACACAAATGGGTCAAATGGATCCATGCATGCATATCCACAAACCACTTTTCAACAATCATAAATGGTGTTCCATTTGGTTATTTTCACAATTCCAATGGCCTCAGACAAGGCGACCCCCTCTCCCCTTACCTGTTCATTATCATCACAACCATCCTCTCTCACATGATACAACTTGGAAAAATCAGTGGCCTCATTAACTCACCAGAGGAATGCAAAGAGAACATTATACAATTTGCCGATGATACCATAATCCTCTCCTCACCAGAGGATGCCTCTTTACTCAATATCTTCAGAATCCTAGGCATTTTCTCCTACATTTTGGGACTTAAAATAAATCTCCAAAAATCGTCCATCTTTGGGGTTCACCTTGAACAATCTATCCTGGAAAGATACAAAGATCTCCTTAGATGTAAGATTGATGACTTCCCCATACAATACCTAGGTCTCCCCATTACCTCCCATAATATCACAAATGCTACCCGGTCTCCCATCATAGGGAAAATAATTAAAAAACTCTCTGCTTGGACAAATAACTTTCTAAATCTCTCAGGAAGGCTTACTCTTCTAAACAGTGTCATCACTCCTATCACCACACACTATCTGAGTTGTATACCTCTTCCATCCAAAACTAAATTACTCATTGAAAAAGTGAGAAGAAAATTCCTATGGAATAACTATCATCCCTCCACAAAATCTGGAAAGCACTACCATCTTGTTAATTGGAACACTATTGCTGCCCCTTTAGACCAAGGTGGCTGGGGTATACTAAACATTTTAACCCATGCTTTCTGCCTCATAATGAAAATTATCAACAATCTATTTAAAAATAAGACAAAAATCTGGACAATCCTCATCAACTGTAAATACTATCAAAAATCCCCTCCCTGGCACAAAGTTCCAAAAAATCAGCCTCACCCCTTTGGAAATACATAAACAAAAACATCTCGCAAATAAACCAACTCATCAACACTCCTCCACACTCCCACCTAAAAATCTCCTTTTGGAACGATCCCTGGTTTGAAAAAAATTCTGTTCTAAACCTGCACACAAATTGAACCTTCCCTAACAATCTCCTCAAGATCAACATTGTCAAGGCCCTCTTCCTTCTAACCAGCAACATAACAAACACTCTCAAAAGATGCATTCTCATGCATCTCAAACCAGACGACCTCTGTGCCTTAAAGCAGACACTTGAATATAATTCCTCAAACAATATCACTTGGCGATGGGGAAACACTTACACTATTAAAAAAGCTTACACTCACCTATCTTACAGAGGTTTATCCCCCCCTACCCCAAAAATATGGAAACAAAAATGGCAACAAAAACATAAAACTCTTTGGCTGATCCTTCACAACAAGTTGCTTACTAGAGAAAACCTTTCCAAAAGGGGCTTCATTGGTCCTTCCAGATGCCCTCTATGCAAATTGGACACTGATTCGGTAGAACACATTTTCTTTAAGTGTAACTTCTCACTAAACATCTTCTCACATTTCACACAAAATTACCAGTTAGATCTCCAATCAGCAACCTTTCCCCTTCAGATTACACCAAACAGACACTACAACTCCTTCATGGGAAATGATATTTTCATCATCATTAGCTGGAACCTTTGGCTTGAGAGAAACAATAGATTCTTCAACAACACTCCAAAACTGAGGCAAAATATCATTTCACAAATAGATGTAGACCTTCACTTGCTCACCATGTGCAGGTAAACAGGTTCTAGATGGAAAGGAGGACTCCGAAGAAGGTGAATCTGAAGCCCGTTTTCTCTGCGACCCGAAGACTATGGTGGATGATGAAATGGGTGTTAGTTTGCTGCAACAACATTAGTGATACTATCTGTCCAGTAGCTGCATTTTCTCTGAAAAATTTCCGGATTAGTGTTATAAGAGGCTTGTTAAGGGGTGCCTCCCCCTTAATCTTTTAAACAACACTTTTATCACCCAACAGAACATTATTTTCATATTTTCATCTTGTATGACTCGTCAAAGTAGGTGTTTGCTTGCTTTGCTTTAAATATATGCTATGACCTTTATCTTAAAAAAGTATAGTGGTTAGTCAAGCTATTGACAGTTTCATGAAGTGTTTCGAACAAATAATGCCCTACCACTTCAAGATTTAAAATCATAGAATGATAGGGTAATGACCATGAAGTTTTGGTTGTTAAACATCAAGACGTCGGAGAAATCAAAGTGTCACTCAAGTGTGAAGGCTTAATTCCACCATAGTAAATGTGTTGGTATAATGATTGTTCTTTGTCATTCAACATCATGGCCATGGTGATGAGAAAGGTCACGGTGGCTAGTCTTTCGTAGATTTTCATTTCACCCCATTTCCTTCTCTTTTCAACTTTTATTTTCTCTTGGTTTTCCACTCAAAGAGTCATTCCCTAAACTATGTCCCTAGATGAAAATTATTCAGAAACATCAAAGGTATCAATTTTGTGTGTGGGTGGTTCCTAAAAAGTAAACTGAAACTATTACTAAAATGGGTTCGAGTGAAAAACATCTCAAACAAAATGTGGGTTGCCTCCCACTAGCACAAAATGAAATTCCTTCAGTTGTACCTAGGGTTCTTGTTCTTCATCCATAGGTGAAAATCAAGGTCACATTCTTAAAGTAGAATGCCTTCTCTTGGCATTCAACAATTGTTCTTCAATCCACAAGCCCATGGGGGTCTTCGTAACTTTCCTCTTACAAAATTTCCTTCTTTTTATCCTCTTAGGGTGATGTTGTCTTGAAGATGAGAATCAATCTCAAATTCATGAAGGTGACCATCATAATGGTTGGTGCGCACATGGATATTAGTGTTATTTGTGGATAAGAAGGCCCTTCCCTAGATGATGGGAACCTTCTTTCCTCTTTCTCTATATCTTAAATAATGAATTCCACCAAGAAACCCACCTTTATTTCTAGATCAAGCATCACAAGAACATCATCCACCATGCCCCTTGGGACTTTGTTAGATTGTTTATTGACTTGTAATGTATAATTTTCCAGATTCAATTTACCCAAATACAATTTAAGATACTCACTATAGGGCATGAGGTTCATACTAGAATCCAAGAACATATAAGAATTCTTAATGAGATTGTCACCAATGTGCACGGAATAAGGGGGGCTTTGGGGTCCTTTTTTATGTGAAGGGCATGTTTCAAGATAGAACACATTTGCTCAGCAAACTTGAATTTCTTTAGCATTCATTACCATTGTCTTCTTTTATAAGTGCAAGCATCCTTCATGAATTTGCATATGTTGTGATTTCAAATCAATGTGATGTCCACATTGGCATGACTAACAATTACAAAGATATCAACATTGTGTTTTTGCCTCCTATCGAGTGAAGTCTTATCTAAGGTATCCCTAAATGGGGGAACAATAGAGCTAGTTTTATTAAACCAACTTGATCAAAATGATGAGGAGCTGAATAATTTTGAGATTTCACATGAGAGCCTTCATCGACAAGGGTGAAATGGTTTGATCACCATTGGAACATGAGGGATAGAATCACTCCTCACTGGATTAGCGGATGGAACACTTGGTATCACATAATCAATGGAAGTTGGTACGATATAACTTTTGGGTCTCATAGAATCATCACAAAACTTTTCTGTAATCTAAGACAAATAGCCTTGATCAACATGATATTTTGCCTTTTGATTTTGGGCTTTTCAAGAACCTTGCCACTCCTCAAGATGGTCACAACGTCCACTTTATCATGCAGAGGTGGGGGAACTTTTGATTTTTTTGGTGGATGTGATGGTGGTGGTGGCGGTCTTTGGTTTTTTGGTTGAAGTGATGGATGTTGGAGGATTTATGGTTGTTGTGGTGGGTGTTTCTCTAGAGGTGGTAGTTGAGGGATGTAGGGCTATTTTGGTGGTGGTTGAGGTGGAGGAGGTCACTGATAGTTGAATTGTGGTTGTTGTGGTGAAGGAGCATATGGATTAGAGGGGTCTTGATATTGTTGGACATGTTGTACTTGCATGGGTGGTGAACCATTAGAGCCTTGAGGGGCTACCACTTGTCCATCTGCATTTTTTGGGTTCACTAAAGTTTTGGAAGGAAGCCTTACCTCCTCACAACAAATTAGATTCAAGGCTATCTGATCTAGATTTTGTATAAACCTATCAATTGTATTTCTAGGAGCATACACATATTTATTGAATTCATCTGATCTCCTTAAAATTCAAGTCACTTCATTCTTTGATCTTGAATTGTTCTTTTGTCCTTGATTTTTTACTTTTGTGCTCTTGTACATCACAACATCGTCTCTTCCATGAGAAGTTGGGGTGATTTCTCCACTTAGGTGTGTAAGATTGTGAAATGGGACCATGATTGTGGTGGTTCCCAAAAAATTACATGGTCTTATCCTATTTCTCAAGGGACTCAGTAGATTGCACCGAATAGTTGGTGGAACCCCATTTAAATTTTCATTAGATTCATCAGGTTGGAAAGGATTTTCATCATTTATGGGTTTTGATAACCTCCAATTTTGTGATGTTATCTTAGCAATTTCCTTCAGTTTTCCATACTCTTTCTCAGATAAATTAGATAGAATCCTTAACTTTCCTCTCTTATTACAAATATACTATTAGATTAACTTTTCTCTTTTTTTTTCACTTACAGAAAAGACACCAAAAAATCACAAAAGACTCACACGGTCTTAAGACCGCATGAAGCCAACCGGTCTCAAGACCGCATGGAGGCACACGGTCCTAAGACCGCATGAAGAAAACTGGTCCTGAGACCGCATGGAGTCACACGGTCTCAAGACCGCATGAAGCCAACCGGTCCCGAGACTGCATGGAGTCACACGGTCTCAAGACCGCATGGAGGCACACGGTCCCAAGACCGCATGAAGCCAACTGATCCCGAGACCGCATGGAGTCACACGGTCTCAAGACCGCATGAAGCCAACTGGTCCCGAGACCGCATGGAGTCACATGGTCTCAAGACCGCATGAAGCCAACTGATCTTGAGACCGCACGAAGCCAAACAGTCTCAGAGTCCAAACGGTCTCGGAGCCCAAACGGTCTCAAGGTCCAAACGGTCTCAGAGCCCAAATGGTCTCAGGGTCCAAACGGTCTCAGAGCCCAAACGGTCTCAGGGTCCAAACGGTCTCAGAGCCCAAACGGTCTCAGGGTCCAAACGGTCTCAGAACCCTAACGGTCTTCAGACCCAAAACTGCCCAAACCGTTTGGACTCCACTTAAAGCCTATAAATAAGACCCGAGGGGTCCTCCCAAAGGAGGAAGTTTCAGATGTCCAGAGGATGCCTCTACTACTCCAGAGCTATTCCATCCTCCATCCTTCACCCAAAGGATGCCAGTCTGAGATCCATAGTCCATGCAGAAGCTGCTTTCTCTCTCATTGCCAAAGAAGGTGTGAAGAGGTGACCTCATCATCGAGCAACCTATGAAGTTTGAAGATCGTCTCTCTCTCTCTCTCTAAGGGGTTGACCTTCCTCTTTCCTTTGTGGGGATGATGTTCTCTCTCTCTCTCTTCTCGCCTCCTTCTTTGTCCTTGCTATGAGCGAGTAGTCTCATTCACTAGGGTGCGGGGAGTAGTCCCGCTACCCATGTTTTCATTTCATGCAATGTAATCCATATTTTGCAATAGAGATATGCTTTCTTTTCAGTTTGACATCAATCGTTTAATGAATGCTTGTTACTTGATCACCAACTTGTGTTATCTTTTATATTTTAGTATGAATTGTCTACGTTTGTACTATTAGATTCGAATCTCGATTGAATGTTGGTTTTTGATGCATGTATCCACCATGCATCTATTTCAGTATCTAGGAGTGTTTTTCAAGAAGTGGAGTAAACTCACTTCCATTGTTGTACTTTCATACTATGAAATGGAATCAGTTGACACATAAAAGTACAACCTTGATAAGTCGAGGAACACACTTTGCGAAGGGAATGATGTAAAGTAGGTGACCATTCATTCGGGGATGGCTGGAATTGCAACATTCCCACACTTCTCGTAGTTAGTTCTCTGAAAGGAAACTAAATCTACAAAGATACTAACTATTTAGACTCTTATAGTAGGTTATGTTTTTATGATGAATGTTTTGATCCATGGGTAGTGGTGGTGAAAGCCAATCACATCCTAGTGGTTTCTTATCATTGTTAACAACCTTAAATTTACTTTCTTGCTTTGTTTTACTTGCACTTAGTCTAAAAACAACCAATCCAACTTTTCGATCTAAATACCAACTGTTAAGAGGTTAAGTGAGATTATAAAGTTTTCCATCTTGTTTCTCTCAACAAGACCACTGTCCTTTGGATTCAACCCTTAACTATACTACGATAAGACTTCTACGTATCCTAGCATACGTGGGTGGAGTTCTCAATCTAGTATAAGCAAAGATAAACCTAAAGACTTACTATCTTTAGGATTTTTAGTGGTGTGCGCATTTCCATGTGAGTGGAAGCTCCATCAAAAATTGGCACCGTTGCCGGGGACAACAAAACGTTTTAATTTCATTTACCATCTTGCTAGTTGGTTAGGGTTTTACACTTTCCTTTAAACATTACTCCATATCTTCTTGAATTCATCATATCTCCTGCATCATCTAAAAGGTGTGTTTCTTTCTCTACTCACGTAGAAGACGTGTATGCAACCATCGCATAATCTCGGATTCTCCCCTGATCCAAAGTACAACTCTGAGGTAGAGAGAAGCTTCCACCGCCGCATCAGACTTAACCGCCAAAGAGCCAGACAAATGGCTGAAGATCAATGCCAAGCTGCGTTAGTAATGGAAAGGGTCAACACTGCCATTTCCGCCCAGAGAGCACAACTCATCACCGACACTCGTGCTCAGATCCAAGAAGAAATCTGAGATGAAGAACATGCCCACATTCGAGCCAAAAACAAAGCAGCTAACCAAGTTGCCCAGCTGGAGCTCATAAACAAGCAATTGAGGGACTATGCCGTCCCCAAGAACTATGAAGACAATCATCCAGTCTGGCCACCAATCATCAACATACCCAATTTCGAAATCTGAACACAATGGATTCAAATCATGCAGGGTTTCTCCTTCTCTGGTGGTTCTGGAGATGACAACATGGATCACTTGAAGAGATTCAAGGCACTTTGCCGACTTGTCCCACAAGCCGGAGTTGCCTTTGACGCAATAATGCTACATATTTTCCACTTCACTCTATCCGGAAGGGCTTTGAGTTGGTACAACTCGCTTGATAGGGAGCCAATCATCACCACATGGGCTCCCTTGGAAGAAAAGTTCCTGGAAAAGTTTTTTCCTCCTTCATTAACCTATGAAATTAGGGGACAGATCACCCACTTTGCCCAAATTCCTGGAGAATCACTCACAGAAGCATGGGAAAGATTTAAGTAGCTTCTAAGGAAGTGACCTCATCATGGTATCTCCCAAAATCAATTAATAGAGACATTCTATAGGGGGTAAGTGATGACATCAAGCAATTTCTGGATTCCTCATCTGGAGGAAATTTTATGAGAAAGAACTACGAGGATGCTTGGAAAATCGTTACATTTAGAGCTGAGAACCAATCCAATTGGGTATGATCATCCGGTAAGGGAGTCCTCAAAGTTTATAAAGCTGAGGAATCAATGGAAATGAAGGCTATTGCTGAAGCTTTAAAGACTATAGCTCACAAACAGTAGGAACTTGAAGCTTCATTTGGAGAATATGATAAGAAGGAAAACCCCCAAGTTCAACAAGTTAAAGCTTCTACAGGGACTTGTGAATCCTGTCACGCATCTTATCACCCTACACTGTCCTATGGTTTACTTTACAATGTGATGATGGATATGCAACCACCACAATAGCAGTACGAACCAATCATCGAGCACCCTGAAGATCAGATGCCCGAACAAGTCAATTCCATTCATTCCATACCGAGACAAGTTTACTATAATCCAAATCAACCAAGAAACCACCCCGGCTTCCAATATGGAAATTCTGCGGGGACTGCTAACCCACAACATCAAACACAAGGAGAATCCTACAATAGGTTGCCACCTAGATTTCAAAGTAACTTTAGCCAAAATCAAGGGAACCTCAGAAATAATTTCCCAAGATCCAATTACCCTAGAAACCCTTCCGCCTACTATCAATATACCCATCCCCCTCTGCACCCACAACTACACCCTCAGCTGCAGCAACCGCAACAACCTTAGTTAATACCACCTCCACAACAACCACATCAAGGGCAACAACAACTCACCTAGAAAAATGCCCCTTCCCCGCCAACAGACGAGATGACTATGATCAGGAAGATGTTACTGTCATAACAAACCATGCTTGCCAATCAGCAAGCTCAGCAGAAGGCTGTGGAGGCTCAACTAGCACATATTTCTGCCCAACTAAAGCCACCAACAGGTACCTTCACTGGTCAACCAGAGTCAAACCCTAGACACGATCAAAATAGACCAAAACAATTAAATGCCGTCACTACAAGATGTGGTTGTGTCTTTCATGAAACTACGAGAATCACTCACAATGATGATGATACACCTGTCTTTACTCCGAATGCAAGCCTGAATATAGGAATTGAGAAATCTGCAGAGATCGCGAAAGGCAAAGAAAAAGAACAAGCTTCCAAAGAGCCAGAAATTCCACAGTATAAACCTAGGATACCATATCCAGGAAGATTGAGAGAGACTAAAATGGACACTAGGTTCCAAATATTTAAGGAGGCGACGAAGAAACTTTATATCGATATCCCGCTCCTCGATGCTCTCTCTGAAGTACCAACTTGGGCTAAATATCTAAAAACTTTGCTATCAAGGAAATACATTATTGAAGAACAAGAGACAATCAAACTGGCTCAGACCACCTCCGATATCATTCTTAATAAGATGCCCAAGAAAAAGAAGGACCCTGGTTCTTTCAGTATTCAATGATGTATTGGAATTTCTTCGAGAAAAAAGGGATTAGCTGACCTAGGGGCTTGCATATCTATTATGCCCTACTCCATGTGTTAAAGATTGGGCTTTACTGATTTACTACCCACAACAATGACAATTCAGTTAGCTGATTCCACCATCACTGCACCTCTAGGAATTATTGAAGACATTCCAGTCAGGATAGGCAAGGATTCTTATGTCCCATGAGATTTTGTCATCATGGATATCAAGGAAGATCTCAGATACCCAATAATATTTGGCATACCCTTCCTTGCCACAGCTAGGGCACTTATCGATGTTGAAGCTAGCACGATCATTCTAAGACTGGGAAAAGAAGCAATTCAGTTCCGGGTTCTCAACAGCATGAAAGGCCCCATCATTCAAGAGGAAGTCTTTCTCTTAGATGCAATACATCAAATGTCCCAATTGGAAATATCTGAACCATCTAATGAGTTAGAAAATGTCCTAATAAATCCAGAAGTCGAATTCTCAGCCAACAAATTAGTTCAACAATGCTTGCAACATTTAGAGAAAGCTGAAGAAGCACCAACAACCACTTTTGAGGATCTCAAATCGGTCACTATTCTAGAAACAACGGAAGCACCTAAGGCTCCCGAGATGAAAACCCTACCAACAGGTCTTAAGCACGTCTTCCTGGATGAAGAGAAATTATGTCCAGTAATCATCAGTTCCACTCTAATGAAAGACCAGGAAGAAAGGCTTCTCGTTGAGTTGAAGAAACATAAGAAAGCCATTGGGTAGAAAATAACTGACCTGACAGGTGTAAACCCAGCCTTATGCATGCATAGACTGCCCATGGTAGAAGAATTTAAGCCTTCAAGAGAGCACTAAAGAAAACTGAACCCCAACCTTAAAGAAGTGGTTCGCCTTGAGGTCCTCAAACTATTGAAAGACAGTATCATCTACCCAATTTCAGACTCCCAATGGGTCAGCCCTGTCCAAGTGGTCCCCAAAAAGGGAGGAACTACTGTCATGCTAAATGAAAAAAATGAGCTAGTGCCTACAAGGACTGTGACAGGGTGGAGGATGTGCATCGACTACAGGAAATTAAACAAATCAACACGAAAAGATCACTATCCTCTGCCTTTTCTTGACGAAGTCTTCGAACGCCTAGCCCATCAAAAATTCTTCTATTATCTAGATGGTTATTCCGGGTTCTATCAAATCCCTATACACCCAGAAGACCAAGAAAAAATAACTTTTACTTGTCCTTTTGGGACATATGCTTTCAGAAGAATGCCATTCGGGCTGTACAATGCACCTGCTACTTTCCAAAGGTGCATGTCTGTTATTTTTGCAGGGTTAACGAAATCTATAATGGAAGTTTTCATGGATGATTTTTTAGTTTACGGTGATTCCTTTGACAACTGTCTACTCAACCTTGGACAAGTCCTATAAAGATGTGAGGAAACGAACCTTATCTTAATTTGGGAAAAATGCCATTTTATGGTAACTGAAGGTGTCGTCCTCGGACATAGAGTGAGTGAAAGGGGGATTGAGGTAGACAAGGCAAAAATTGATGTTATCTCAAAACTGTCGCCGCCAAAAGACATAAAAGGAGTACGAGCATTCTTGGGTCATGCTGGGTTTTATCGAAAATTTATTAAAGATTTCTCAAAAATAGCAAAACCCATGACCAAATTATTGACCAAGGACACCGAGTTCAATTTTGACCAAAAATGCTTACAAAGCTTCACAATTTTAAAGAATACTTTAATCTCTGCACCCATACTAAGAGCCCAGGACTGGTCACAACCTTTTGAAATAATGTGTGACGCTAGTGACTACGCCATAGGGGCCGTGTTGGGACAGAGAATCGACAAAAAGCCATACGTCATATACTATGCATCCAAGACGCTTGATGAAGCACAAAAGAACTACACCACTACATAAAAGGAGTTCTTAGATGGCATCTATGCGTTCGAGAAATTCCACTCCTACCTGATTGGATCTAAGGTTATAGTCTACACTGACCAATCTTCCATACGATATCTAATTCAGAAGCAAGACGCAAAACCCAGACTTATCCGCTGGGTGTTGATGCTTCAGGAATTTGATTTGGAAATCAAAGACAAAAGTGGAGTGGAAAACGTCGTCGCTGATCATCTCAGCCGTATTGAAGTCGAGGATGATGATAAAGTACCTATCCGAGACTCCCTCCCTGACGACCAGCTAATGAAAATTACCACAGGATTCCCTTGGTATGTCGACATAGTAAATTATCTGGCTACGGGAATCATTCACCCTTCCGCCTCTTACCATGACAAAAAGAAATTCCTCCACGACGTCAAGAAATACTATTGGGACGAACCTTATCTCTTTCGCCTATGTGCAGACAGACTTTTTCGCCGTTGCCTACCTGAAGAAGAGATTACTCCTGTCCTAGAACATTATCATTCCAGCCCCACTGGGGGACATATGAGTTCGAAAAAGACCGCCATGAAAGTTTTACAATCGGGTTTCTTTTGGCCAACAAAAGAGAAGGATTCCTATGATTTTGTAAAATCATGCAACAAATGTCAACTCTCTGGCGGTATAACCAAAAGAAATGAAATGCCCCTCACTATGTGGCAAGAGATCGAACTTTTCGATGTGTGGGGGATATATTACATGGGTCCCTTTCCCTCTTCATATGTATTTTCCTACATACTGGTTGTTGTGGATTATGTTTCGAAATGGGTAGAAGTTATACCCACAATCTCCAATGATTCCAAATCGGTCATTAAGATGTTTAAAGATATCATTTTTCCCAGATTCGGAGTTCCCCGAACTGTCATATCCGACGGAGGAACCCATTTTCTGGAGTGAAGCTTTGAAGCTCTCTTAAAGAAATATGGAGTCAACCATAAAGTTTCCACGCCTTACCATCCACAAACTAGTGGTCAGGTTGAAGTTTCGAACAGACAACTAAAGGCAATCTTAGAGAAAACCATCAATAGACACCGTACCGACTGGTCCACCAAGCTTCCCGACGCCCTTTGGGTTTACCGAACAGCTTACAAAACACCAATTGGAACAACACCGTTCCGTTTGGTATACGGGAAATCATGTCATCTCCCAGTAGAATTGGAACATAAGGCTTGGTGGGCTATTAAACAGCTGAACTTTAATTTTAAAAGTGCTGGAGAAAACAGACAACTGCAGTTGTAGGAACTAGAGGAGCTCAGAATGACCACATACCAAAGTTCCAAGATTTACAAAGAACAAACCAAAATGTGGCACGATGGCCATCTAAAAAGAAAATACATCGCCATCGGAGACAAAGTTCTTCTCTTCAACTACAGACTCAAAATGTTTCCCGGGAAACTTCGTACAAAGTGGTTCGGGCCTTTTACCATCAAACACATATATCCGACTGGAGCCATCATAATTGTTGATGACAATGGAGGAGAAAGGACCGTCAATGGCCATAGATTGAAAAAATACTATACTCCCGCAGACAAAATTCCGAGACAGACCATTAAGATCAGAGACCCCATAGTATCACCATAAAAAAATCAAAACTTCGTCGAGCCAGCGACGTAAAACCCAGGCGCTACTTGGGAGGCAACCCAAGATCTGAGTATCATCGTTTATATTTTATCTTTGTTTTCTGTTCCCTTGTTTAACTGAGGTTTATCATCTGAAAATATAAAAATTCACATAACCAAAACAAACACAAAAATATAAAAATCAAAAGCTTAAACCAGCCAAACGGTCCTGAATCCATTTGGAGCCAAACGGTACTGAAACCGTTTGGAGCCAAACGGTCCTGAAACCATTTGGAGCCCAAACGGTCTCAAACTGTTTGACCTGAGGAATTTGTAGGGTCAGCCCCCGATTCCTATAAATATAACCCTACCCCCTCTCCTTTTTCTTTCTTTCAACTTTCGAGCCTTCTAAAACCCTCGCAAGCACTGTTCCATCTCCCCTACTCCCACTCCCGTGCAACCTGCTACACCAGTTCTCTCCGCCGCCATCGCTCCCGCCTCCGTGCATCTCCAGGACATCCGCACCTCGGTTACCACCACTCTTCACATCGCCGTCGTCGTCATCACCCGCAACATCAAGGTAGACCAACGCACCACCATCATCAATGTTTTCGTCTGTGCACCACCTCTGTTTTTACCGTCGCCAACGTCTACGCCGCCGACGCGGCTCCCTTTTCTACCACCGCCGATATCATTTCTACCGACGTATTCTGCGCCCCCGTCGTTCCACCTTCCAAACGATCCTGAAACCGTTTGGAGCCAAACGGTCCTGAAACCGTTTGGAGCCAAACGGTCTTGAAACCATTTGGAACCAAACGGTCTTCCAACCGCTTGAATTCCGTTAAAACATAAAAAAACATAAACACATACAAAATCCATTTTTTCCTTTTAAACTTGTTATTCTAACACATGACCTTTTATTTACTCTTTCAGATATGGCATCACCAGCTAAGGAAGCCACAGGAACTGATGATGCTCCTTTTTGGACAACTGAACAAGTGATGGAGGACCGAGCCAGCCTCCAAAAGATCGTAGATTCCTACAAAGAGACCGGAAAGGCCCCACCAAAGGTCAACATTATAGCGGTCATGTGTGAAATTGACCGCATCAACAAATGTCTAGCTGAGGAGCCTGAAGAAGAAGTGGAAGAAATCTCTTGCAGTGATGAAGGCTCCGAATACGAGCCTAACTCCAAAGATGAATCCCCAAATGAAAAATCCAAGGGGAAACGAAAGGCCCAGGAAGCTACAAAAGAACAACCAACAAAGAAACGGGCAAGGAAACAGGTCCGCCCCGACACTGCTAGGGAACAAACCCTAGCAGGATATATCCCATCAACCACTACCACTCCTGCAACCACCACTACCCCCATCTTCTCAGTACTCACCACCACCGCACCACCACCAGAAAACCTTTACATCCACACCCCCATCCATCGACAAAATATTAAAACGAACAAAGTACGTTTGCTCAAGCGTACTGCTCAAGATGGGGATATACTACATAATCCTCACCATGCTCGACAACGCCAATCTATCAAGACTGTGCTTTGTCCCTAAAGTTTCATACGTTGAACCCACAACAAAATTCTTTACACACCTCACCAAAGAATCTACGGACATTATGCACATGGCAAGGGACAGAGGTGACCATAGGTTGGTCACCAAACTTTTTGGTAACAACGTTGTTATAATAGAAAATCTTTTGAATGAAATTTTCATTGACAACCCAGAGCAGCTCAAATAGGCCAAAGCTGTTAGTACGGAGAGCTCCAAATTCAATAGACACAACTTTTTGGAAAACCCTAACAGGGATCCCAGCTTATGAGGCAAAGACCTGCAAAGCCTCCAATATTCATTCTGCGTTCGTGCACATGCTTCACAAAATTCTCACTGGTGCGCTCTTCCCCAGAACGGAAGGAGACAATGTTATCACCGCTGACCTTTTTCTTCTATGGTCCATTCTGCATGGAAATGTTGGTCAACATTGGATGGCACATGATACAAAAATTCTCAGCCTACGCCATAGGGAAAGAAATCTGCATGGGAGGGCACATAACTTCCATCATCAAATATCTCAAGATGGACATATTTCTCCCTCGATGCATGCAGATCAAGGGAGACATCCTTACTAACGAGAAAACCTTGAAGAACTCCTACATTATCAAGGAAAAGGATGCGAAACTACACTACATTTTCTGCCCAACAATCAGATCCTCAAGGACTCTGCTACCGCTTCTGGAGCTCACGGACTACGACAAGGACAGACTTCTCTTTACTGACGAAGAGCTTACCAAACTCCTAGCTTCAGTCAAAGTACAAGAGAAGACAATCCAAGCGGGATAGACAAAGCTTAGCATAACCTCCCTGGTATCTAGGGTAACAAAAATACCTGTAAAACGACCATCTAAGTTATGTTTACAACCACCATAGCTGTCGGGGATGCCAACATCAAAGCTACAACCGGAGACAGAACGCCCTCATCCGGAGGAACTAATCACTACCTCATCATTAGCCTCATCATGAGCCTGCATGATGAGCTCACAACCACCACATTTTCTTCATCCTCTACCATCCCACCATCTACCACCCTCCCACCTTCCTCCATAACAATCCCAACAACAATCCCTCTGCCCACATCTTCCACTTCACCATCTTTCTCCCCGGGCACCCCTTTTTCCGCTCCAACACCCGGCTTCACATACTCCACTCCCATCTCCACCCTTTTCTCCTCAACATTTTTGCTCCCACAATTCTCATCCGGACAATCACCATTTTCTTCATCCGCTACCACCCCGACACCACTGGTGACTCCATCTACGGTCACCACGCAGTTTGCGGGACCATCAATAGTGTCTCTTTCGCAAGGCACTACCACATTCCCACCCCGACCCCAGCCACACCACCCTTCCACATCTGGGGTCCATTTCACAAACGTCAGTGAGGAATTCGGACGTCAATTTGACGCTATTTGAAACCTCCTCACCGACCCTTCTAACATTTTACAATCTATTTTTTCTTGTGTGCAGGGGTCTATCTGCACAGGTCACCAAGATTGATGCGCAAAACCTTGCCTTGCTAGGAATCATCTCAAGCATCCACCAATAGTAGAAAGCATCGGCCATGAAAGTCGATCGCCTCGACGACTGCCTGCAACATCTACCACAGTTGGTGCTTGAAGTGAAAGGCCATCAAGACAATTTGGTCAAGCTAGTCGACATGATTTCTGCACAAAATCAACCTTCTCCTGAAACTCTACGTGAGCTTAAGCAGCAACAAACTATTTTAAGCACGCACTTGGACGACATAAACACCACCCTCACACAGCTAACTAACCGTCAAGAGGAGTCGTCCAACAACGAAATCAACCAACTCAGAACTCAAGTGACGTACCTCTTTGCCCGACTCCTCTCCGCCGAGGCTCACTATTCAGATCTCAAAGAAACCCACGACGCACTGCTTGAAACACACGAGCATGTGCAAGTGGCTTTCTACGAGCTAAAAGCACTCCACCGGCAGTGCAAGAAGTCTCCATCAAAGAAGACATCAGACAAGGCGGCGGACGAAGAAGATGATGAAGAGGAAAATGAAGATGAGGAGTCTGACTCCTCATCTGACTCCAATAATAGCACCTCCTCAGACGTAAACCTTATGACCCCGGCAATGCTAGGGAGGGCTCCAACTGAGGAGCTGCACCGAAGCAACAGAAAGATCACCACAAAGGTGATAACGATCCCAAATCCCCTACTCACAATGACAACATCAATATGTCATATGGGGATCAATTCCTTGATTATTCTGGAATGGGATCTCTGGGGGAAACTGCCAAGGAAGCAACTTTCGCTGAGTTCTAACAATGTTTACTCAGAACCAGCACGAGTCAACAACAAGAAACATCAGCTCAACTTCTCTCTGCACCAGAACAATCGATGCCCTTTCCCCCAGAACACGAAGAATCCGAAAGAGTCTGTTTAGATACAGATTAAGACCTTGACTCTGCTTCTGATTCTGATAAAGAAGAAGATCTGCAACACTACATCGACGATTTGGAGTAGACTTCTTCCCCCCTTCGGCAAGCGCTTCCCCCGCCGCCACCTCTACCGCATAAGATGTACGATTTAGATATGGAGACCATCTCTACTCTAGATGCTCAAGACATCTTCATCCTAAACACTATAGTAGATGGTGCCAAAGACGGGAGTGATGTTATCTATCATAATTCAAAGACTCAGCGCAAGTTGACCCGTGAAGACTTCCACACCATCTTTCGACCACAATCAGCGGTGAAGATGGCGATCTTCCGTGTCCTCCTTGCCAATTCTATCAAAACTTACAGAAGCTCTAGGCGACAGCAACCAGTTCTTAACGCTTCACCTGTTCTGGCCATGAGTCTTATATATAAAAAATTACAAAGCAAATCGATTGAACGATTACATAGGGGGGATTGACAGAAAGGCACACTATATAACCGCGCCCTTTCAAGTTTCTGGTCACTGGCTACTTATGATAGTCGACACCGTGGCTCGAGACACCAAGGTGTACAACTTCTGTGCCAGTGAACTAAAGGCCGACATAATTAATTTTGCCGGTATCGAAGCCGGGGAGGCCAGATGCATCCCTTTCCGGCTCCTGAAATTGATTTGGGCTGCTTGCCCATCCCTCCACAATGGTTGAAACCAACCATGGTTCCAAATCATCAACCCCCATGCCCAAACTCAAGAGGGATCTAAGGATTGCGCTTTCTACGTTATATGTCATATTCAAGCGCTCAATCAGCACATCCTTTTCACTGAACTGGCCACCGAGGATTTTCATTCACTACGGGGTCGTTACACCATGGAACTCATTTGTGATAGAAGGTTCTTCAAGGACCCAACTATGGTGCCCAACGACGTTCCTCGCTACCTCTTTTCGGCCATCCAACATCCTCCAAAACGACCATTCTGGCAAACAATAGAGGAGTTGGAGAAACAACAGCCCGCCAAGGTTCCCGAGAAGAAACAATGGGATCCTTACTCTTTCGATCTGACGAATGATAAAAGGGTTACCGAGTTGATGAATGGGGCTACCATCAATAGATCACCTTCACAAATGGTTCCCCTGTCTACAATTACACCAACTTTCCCCAACTTTGACCTCAGCGCCTGTAAAAACCTTTCCGATAATGAACTTTGCCTCATTATGTCAAGGCTTTACACTGAGAAAGATGACCTCATTTTCATATCCGGCGATATTCTGGTCATGGCAGATGCGCTTTGAGAAACTGTATAGATCAAGGGGTCTCTATCTGTGAGTTGATGACCGCCTATCAATTTCTTCTCAGACAGAATCACCTTACAACCTATATGGCATCTGCATATATGAAGGACGATCTTCTTAAGATAAAGAACTTCGGAGCGAATGAAGCACTCATTTCCTTCCTACAACATATGACTCCGAAGTTTATCATGCTTCCTTTCCTTCATTCAGAACATTGGATGTTATTGGCAACAAATCTTCATGATGGAACAACAATCATATACAACAGTTCCGACTTCCAGTACAATCCCAACCAACAATAGTACACTACAACACCAAGAATGCCTACAGAAGAGGTGGCGAAGGAGTGTGCTGACCAACTACATGACCTTCTCAGCAAGCACACATGGGCATACGGTAAAGAACACTTTCATCGCCTTGCCTTCAACCACAAATGCCCACAACAGCTCCACGAGTCGAACGACTGTGGTTTCCACGTCCTCTACTGGATGTACACCATTATGGTCCTTAGAAGACCAGTAGAGGACATGATAGATGTGGATTACCATGCGTTACAAGGAAAGTTCTCCGCTAATCTCCTTCGCTAATAAAGGACTAATAGACGCCTGATGCCCTTGTCCTTGTGCTTCTCAACCCATCACTTTGACACTCTGAGGATAGAGTGAGTGATAAGTTAGGGGGGAGTACACTGGATAAGGGCGAAGTATCATTTCTAAACCCTTCCCTCTCTATCTTCTTTTTCAAATCTGTACAAAAATTTTCTTAGCTTTCTTTGCACCTTTAGTTTTTTTTAAATACTTCCCCTGATAATAAATCTTGCTCATGAAGAATAACATCCTTCTTGGAATAAAGTCATCCCCAACTAACTTTAGAATCCAGTAGTCCTTAAGAGTAATAACAAGAATAGCACATAGACATGTAATGGCGAATTAATAAATTATCTTCATTCGATTTTCATGCTTTTGTTTCAATTCTACATCTAACTCTCCACAGGTCAACATCAGAGCCAAAATAAGCCAAACACTCTCAAGGAAGGGAGGGACATCAGGTGACATACAAATCAAGAAGCCTCGCAAGTAGATCACTAAGTAGAAACCAAATAAGTGCATGTCAAGAAACTCTAAGAACATCTTTCTTCTCTTCAAATAAAAGAGGCTTGGCCTCCCAATAAAATTCCCTAAAAATCCAAAATCCTAAGCCTGTGAGTTTACGAATAAAAGCCAGAGTGTTGAATAAAACTATGAGAGTTGTGCCATGAATAAGGATCTATATGAAGAGCCAATAAAGGTCTCACCCGACCGGTACATTCATCTGCCCTCACAAAGGAAGATGTGTCGTGCCCGGTAGCGAAACCCTAAGGTATCCAAATATATGAAAGGCTGACAAAGGACTCACTCGGCCGGTACATTCAGCTTCCCTCACAAAGACAGATGTATCGTACCCAGTAGTGAGATCCTAAAAGCATAGACAAACCCTCCCCCACTTGAAGGGGGAGTTACACATCAAGCCTTTAGCCAACCCTCATACCCACTCTAGCTTCCGATAGGATTTCTTTTTTTAGAGAAGTATAAAACTGATTAGAGTCAACGAAATGCACAGAACAAAAAGTGATCCCAATTCGGGCTATGAGATATGGAAGAGACCTGAGATCCAAGCAACTCTCAATACCTTAAAGAGTTAAGGCAAGAAAAAAGCTCTGATACAACCTCAGGAGATCTCTAGTTTAGAATTGAAGCAAGAGTATGGAAATCTTAACTAAATAAAATCGCCTCGCCATTACATGCCTCAGCTCTATCTAACTTGAGGACAAGCTAGACTCTAAGTTAGGGGGGTGATAACCTCCAATTTTGTGATGTTATCTTAGCAATTTCCTTCAGTTTTCCATACTCTTTCTCAGATAAATTAGATAGAATCCTTAACTTTCCTCTCTTATTACAAATATACTATTCGATTAACTTTTCTCTTTTTTTTTCCACTTACAGAAAAGACACAAAAAAATCACAAAAGCCTCACACGGTCTCAAGACCGCATGAAGCCAACCGGTCTCAAGACCGCATGGAGGCACACAGTCCCAAGACCGCATGAAGCCAACAGGTCCCGAGACCACAAGGAGTCACACGGTCTCAAGACCGCATGAAGCCAACCGGTCCTGAGACCGCATGGAGTCACACGGTCTCAAGACCACATAGAGGCACACAGTCCCAAGACCGCATGAAGCCAACCGGTCCCGAGACCACATGGAGTCACACAGTCTCAAGACCGCATGAAGCCAACCGGTCCCGAGACCGCATGGAGTCACACGGTCTCAAGACCGCATGAAGACAACCGATCTTAAGACCACATGAAGCCAAACGGTCTCAGAGCCCAAACGGTCTTAGGGTCCAAACGGTCTCAGAGCCCAAACGGTCTTAGGGTTCAAACGTATTAGGGTCCAAACGGTCTCAGAGCCCAAACGGTCTCAGGGTCCAAACAGTCTTAGAGCCCAAACGGTCTCAGGGTCCAAACGGTCTCAGAACCCAAACGGCCCAAAACTGCCCAAACCGTTTGGACTCTACTTAAAGCCTATAAATAAGACCCGAGGGGTCCTCCCAAAGGAGGAAGTTTCAGACGTCCCGAGGCTGCCTCTACTACTCTAGAGCTATTCCATCCTCCATCCTCCGCCCAAACACTGCCAGTCTGAGATCCACAGTCCATCCAGAAGCTACTTTCTCTCTCATTGCCAAAGAAGGTGTGAAGAGGAGACCTCATCATCGAGCAACCTGTGAAGTTTGAAGATCGTCTCTCTCTCTCTAAGGGGTTGACCTTCCTCTTTCCTTTGTGGGGATAACGTTTTCTCTCTCTCTCTTCTCACATCCTTCTTTGTCCTTGCTATGAGCGAGTAGTCTCATTCACTAGGGTGCGGGGAGTAGCCCCGCTACCCATGTTTTCATTTCATGCAATGTAATCCATATTTTGCAATAGAGATATGCTTTCTTTTCAGTTTGACATCAATCGTTTAATGAATGCTTGTTGCTTGATCACCAACTTGTGTTATCTTTTATCTTTTAGTATGAATTGTCTACGTTTGTGCTATTAGATTTGAATCTCGATTGAATCTTGGTTCTTGATGCATGTATCCACCATGCATCTATTTCAGTATCTAGGAGTGTTTTTCAGGAAGTGGAGTAAACTCACTTCCATTATTGTACTTTCATACTATGAAATGGAATCAGTTGACGTATGAAAGTACAACCTTGATAAGTAGAGGAACACACTTTGCGAAGGGAATGATGTAAATTAGGTGACCATTCATTCGGGGATGGCTGGCATTGCAACATTCCCACACTTCTCATAGTTAGTTCTCCAAAAGGAAATTAAATCTACAAAGATACTAACTATTTAGACTCTTATTGCAGGTTATGTTTTTATGATGCATGCTTTGATCCATGAGTAGTGGTGGTGAAAGCCGATCACATCCTAGTGGTTTCTTATCATCGTTAACAACCTTAAATTTACTTTCTTGCTTTGTTTTACTCGCACTTAGTCTAAAAACAACCAATCCAACTTTTCGATCTGGATACCAACTGTTAAGAGGTTACATGAGATTCTAACGTTTTCCATCTTGTTGCTCTCAACAAGACCGTTGTCCTGTGGATTCGACCCTTAACTATACTACGATAAGACTTCCACGTATCCTAGCATACGTGGGTGGAGTTCTCAATCTAGTATAAGAAAGGCTAAACCTAAAGACTTACTATCTTTAGGATTTTTAGTGGTGCACGCAATTCCACGTGAGTGGAAGCTCCATCAGGTTTGCATTATTTAATTAAGATGATGATGAAGTAGAGGGAGAAGCACCAAAATTCCTATCATAATCATTATCTAGACTTGATGCTCTATGCCTTGAATTCAATACCAAGTGCTCAATAGGGGCCATTACTCTTCAAGAGGCTTGTCCATTAATGTACCACCATAAGACAAAACTACCGCCATTTAGCCCAATTGAGACAATACAAAGTATAAGGATAATCTAATTTTCTATAATGGTACTTCATGGTGAGGTAAGTCTCTCAATAGAATTTGGAATCTCTCCCAACTTCATGAAAATCCTCATGCCCCAATTCGTTGAAGGAGGTATGCTCCTTCTCATTTGATCAATTTTTTCTATGGTGTAAAATTTATTCAGGACCTCATTCTTTAGAGATTACCATGTCAATAATTTTTTTTAGAGTACCACTCCTTGGATTTATCATTCATGAAGGAACAAAAAGACAGTGAGGTGGATAGAGTCATCCATAGTAGCCAAAGTGTGGAAAGTGGAGCAAGTCTCCAAGAATGTGTCTATGTGCTTGTAGGGGTTTTCATTCTTTAACACGTAGAAGTTGGGAAGGAATACTACTAGAGTTGAGAAATAGAGAACACTTGCTCTAGAATTTTCTCCACTCTTGTAGATATTGGTGATGTGTAGTTTCCCAACATGAAGTACCCATGTAGGGGCCTTGGTGCAGGTGGAATTAATGGGTTTCCTTTGTTATCTTCTTCATGACATACCATTGCTTTATCTTCTACTTCAATGATTGTGGTTGTTCCTATGCTTTCTCCTACCTATCTTGGGATATATGTAGAAGAATCAATACTCAAGAAGTTGTATACAAACATGCACTATCTTGGTTGTCACAACAGAGTAAAGAGAAGAAAGGTATGAAACACAAACTAAAAGGTGCGACAAAGAATAAAGAATAGTAATGATGAGGGATAATAGAAAAAGTTGAATAGAAACAACTAGCTTGGTTCTGAAGGACACTCCCTAGAAACTACACCAAAATGCTTGATGTGCTCGACCTAATTGATGGTAATGGGACACAAGACACATCAGGCTAACAAATTAGTATTCATAACCCATATGTTGGAACACTATTAATAATAGATATGAAAGAACATGGCTTGAGATCTAGTATGGAGAATGCAACAAGTAGGGGGTAAATCCTTAGGGAGTGGATAAGGATGCTAGGTTATCTAGGTTATTTCATAGGTTTCTAGAGTGGAATATAAGTTTGAATGGTTTAATTGGGGGTTTGAGTTGAACTTGGGTGAACAAGAAAGAATGAGAAGAAGGAATTAAACTAGAGTTAACCTTACAAAACAAATGCTAATAAGAAAACTAGAGAACAATCAGATTAAGTTAAACTAACCAATAAAAAGAAAGGGAAACTAACTACATAAGACTAGAAATTACACTAAGAAAGATAACAAAGTATGTACTAAAAATTAACTGATCAAAACCTAACACAAAAAACTAAGAAATAAATAATTACTCTAGATAGAACCAAATAGCATGAACAAGCTAGTAGACTAAGAAAACAAGAGACAACTAACTAGCCAGGAATAAGTTAGGGTTCTAGAAACTAGTGGGGTAGTGTGTTTTCCAGAGAGACATGCAACCATCAACCATACAATGGGGTCTGCCTATTCACACACACCTAACACGTAAGATACCAAATCAAACAACAAAGACCAATGTAGATCATGCATTTTATCTTATTAGTTGGAAATGAGTGGCATGGTATTTTATGTGGGAACTAGTCCCTATCACGTCCCATATACCCTTATGAGGGTCTATTAAAAAAGGGATAAATAAATATAGATTTAGATTATCCAAGTATAAGCTTCTAGATGGACTTCTCCTAATACACTTATAGCCACGCAGTGAAGTGGGGTATACAAGGAGGATTTTCACCTACCACTAACCCTATCTATTCACTAGGAAAGACTTTTTGTTAAGTGCATATAGAGTAGAACTGTAGTAACTTAGATCTCTCACTTAGGGCTATTCGAATGGAGAGATAAAGGGGAAGCAGAAGAAACTAGCTAAGGTTCCTCTGTGAAACTTAAGAGTTTTCCCACCAAAATCCCAAAATCAATTTTTTCTCTATACTTTACATAATTCCATAGCTCAAAAACCATATAAAGAGGTAGGGAAGGAGAAAAAGCAATTATATAGAATTAGATAATGAAATCAGAGTATATTACATAAACATTTCCCATCATGGTATCATAGTTACATATTTTTGCCCCCCCTAAACAGCCCATGAAGAGGAATTAGGTACTCATGATTGATGAACTAACAAAAGAAAGGGAGAAGAAGGTACAATATCCATGAGCATGAGTGGAGAAGTTGTAATATTCACCTACAGTAGATTGAAGATCCTCCTCCTCTAAGAGTGGAATGGCATGAAAAGTGGAAGGGATATGATCAAAACCCTATACGGTTATGGTTTTAGAGTGGAAGGTAGAAGAAAAAGGAGTAAATCTAGTAGGTAGGAGTCAATCGAGGCTATGATAGCTAGGAGCAGATTACCCTTTTCTATTGGCCATCATTGTAACATACTCAAATCTAGGTTTTATAACGTCCCATGATTTGAGGAATCATATAAAAAGATCTTATAAGGAATGATTGGACTACCCATATCAACAAGGTGCACCTCCTTTTTAGGGAGCCCATAACTAAAGAACTCTATAGATAAACGTGCTCAACTCAGAGTAGTACTAGGATGGGTGACCAGTCGGGAAGTTTATCCTAGCTTGTGCGTGAGTGAGGATAAAGCGCATAGTTAAGGCTAGTGGTGGTTTGTGTGGCCAATTATCATTCCTCAAACTCTACTAGAGCCTTGGGAACTGGGCCTGTGTGTTATAAGTTCATAGCTCATCATCCTTTTTTTAGATTCCTTATCGATTATGCTAGTGCTAGTTCTTTTTTCCCAATTTATAAAAATTAGGAGTAATTAGATTCAAGAAAACATAATATTTTAAAATTTATTAGTAATTTAATTAATTAATCCTTTTCTTTTTACGAACCATAGAGATTAGTTTTTATTCTTCATGCACTCTAGTGTAGGACAAATGCTATGTAAATGAATGTGTACATATATTTTAAACCAATCTTGCTTTGTAGAAAGGAAGGATACTGTGAGAAAGACAACAAACATTGTTTTTCAGTTGCATATGATATGGAGTTTATGTTGTGGGGAATGTGGTGAAGGGCCACAATGTGTGATCCCATACAAGTATCACAAAATTTCCTCCACAGGGACTGGATCTTAGGTGAAGGAAAAACTACACTAGACGATCTTGATCTCCCATTGTACATCAGATATAATTTGAAGGTTTTGCAACCCTTTATCTTTGCAGATGTTATTGGCATGGATAATTGTTGTGATTTCAACTTCAAGGGAATATTGTGATATGATAGGAAGTACAAAACCCACAACACATTGACAAACCATATCTAAAACTTTAACACCCAGACTAGATTGCCAAGTATTAGTGTGGAACATTGCCTCAATGAAGATATAGTAGTCTACAGTCCCAAGTTTGGTAAAGACATGTGAGATGTTGGTCAAAAGGCAAAGATAACATGTAGAAGGATGCTCTACAATGGTGCTGATGCATTCTTTGATGAAGGCAACCTTGGAAATTGTATGCAACGTTTCCCAGAGTGTATAAGGTCATTGTGGACTTGCCATGTGTGCCAAAAGAAGCAAGCAACATGCATGATGATAAAGTATCACCTAAGGGAGTTGTGATGGCTGAGATCCACTAGTATCCACCCATGGTGAAGAATTTCATGTTGGCTGCCAGGATACTTCACATTGAATGGATTATGGAACACTCATGTAAGCCATGTAGAATGGATTCTTATGCATTACTGCATGTGGGGTAGGTAATTTTCACTTCAATGTGCTTTCTCTTCTTTGCATTTTTGAGGAGTGGATTTCCTTGTAGAAGACAAAAAAAACCTATTCTTCTAGGGACTCTAAGCCTCCATATGTAGTTCTTGTCTCCTTCAACATGTACTTCTTTAGAAGTGTGCAACTAAGAAAAGGTAGAGCTATTTGTGAGATCTCCATATGATCATGGGGCCAAGCCCAAATGCCTTATCCAGATAGGGTGCAAAGGAGGAATGAATTGGATTTGTTTTCAAGAACTTGAAGGAAGATATGTTGAAATAAAAGTGTGGTCTTATTTCCTATCAGTGAGAACGATGGAATTAAAAGTGGGGTCATCCCAAATCAGTTGAGATTTAAAAGGATGGGTCCATGCCTTCAATGTTCGTGCCAAAAATCCATTTACTGTGTCGTACATTTGTAATACAACTTGACCAAATAACTATGGAGCTTTCATCTATCATAGTTTACATGTTCTTCTTGATGAAGGACTAGGCCAGTGATCATGGCTTGTCTCCCAGGTGCCCTTCCCTCGTATACTTCTCCTTCATAATCCTTACTCATAGCAATGTGCATCTATTCAAAAAGCATCATAATCTTTTATGCATTAAGGCTTGATTTTAGCCACGAGCTTCTTCGAAGTCTAACCCTCTAGCTTCCTTCACTAAGGTGATATTCTTCCATGAGACTAAGAGAGGGTTTCTTGTGTCACATCCTCTAGACCTGATAAAGTTATTCACATGTCTATTATTGTCATAAGATAGACTAGGAGAGAGGTGAATAGTTTGCATTGCATATGCAAAAAGCTCTTGAAGGGTAGATTTTTTTTGAGGGTGATGCATCCTACCGGATACAACTAACATGAGTACCAAATATTAATACACTCTTGCATTGTCTATATGATGCATGAATGGGTGTCTTTGTTGAGTGGCTGATGAAGAATGGGTACTCTACAATAATGAACCAAATCATTGGTTTAGGAGATGCCAAGTTTATTGCAAGATGAGGTCCTTTCTTCTAGAGGGGTATTCAACAAAAAGAAGCAATAAGACTTTTACTTGGAGATTGCCTATCCAGAAACTACCAATAACTCCTCAAGTACTCACAATATAACTGAATCTTGTTTTTCAGATGCGTCTTTTGAAAGCATAATGTCATCAACAAGGAGAACATGGAAGAGTGGTGTACCATTCCAAGTAAGCATGATATGTTTTCATTGTCTAGAGGTGACCTCCCGAGTAATCAATTTGCTCAGATGTTCCATACATAGAACACACACATAAGGGCTTATAAGGTCTCATTGCCTCACCCCTTGTGTGGATTCAAATGAAGGAAGTGGTTAGTCTTCCCAAAGTATGGAAGTTGAGCTATTGGATACAATCTTCATGATTAATGAGATTATGTTGCTCAATAGACCTACCTCATGAAGTTTATTGAGGATGAATGGCCAATGCATCTTGTCAAACGTCTTTAAGAGATGGATCTAGATACAAAACCAATTCTTGTCCATAGTCTTACTCATGGAATGAATAACCCCTTGGATGAGGATGATGTTTCTACTAAAATGAAAACCCTGCATAAATTTAGATTAGGTTTTATAAATCCAACCATTGAGGAGGGTTTGAGCCTTTTATAGTAATTTTAGAAATAAGCTTGAAGTAGGAGTTGTTGAAAGAAATTAGATGAATATTTCTACAACACTGAGGTTGTCGCACCTTCAACATTAGCACCATATGATAGTTTGAGATCTTCATGTCGATCTTCCTGAAGTTGAAGGCTTACATCACAATTTGAATAATAGAACAATGACCTATGTCCATTTTGATTGTATGAATTTGTTGTGGATGATGTCGGTCCTAAAGCCTTTACAAGGGGCCATTTTGAATATAACTTTCCTAACCTTGTAAGATCTAGGCATGCATGCAATGTACTTATCAAATTAATGTTTGGTTTCCAGGAAAGAACCCTTATAGGTAGATAGTTTTAGTCTTTGCTTGTGGGACAATTTTGATGTCACAAATTTGGTGAAGTAGTTGTGATAAACTAAAATTTCACACATTGAATATGACTTCTAAACTCGACCTCTCTATTTTTACACCATAATCTTCATGTAGGTATGTGGTTTGATTCATAATTAATCCATCTAGCATTCTTCTACCACCTTGGTGATACTCTTTTAATAAAATGAAGTTTCCTTTGATATAATACACCCTCACTTTCCTCTTAAAATTTGAAACATATCTATGTGCATAATTATACCCCATTGTTGTTTTCAAGTTGAAGGTCTCACTTTCGCGATCCCAATGCATGTTTTTCTTCCCAAATAGGAGTTTATATGAGAATTTTATCCCCCTTTGAATGTCACCTCTTTTCCACATGTTTCACACCTTTTTGGTACCCTTTTCTCAGCCTTTGTTCATCCCACTTGGGCCCTGATCGCGTGTAGGCCCATGTACACCCTTCTCTTTTCCCACCTTTTCTTCTTTTCTTACCCATCCAAATTGGGTCCTTGGTGGACTGCTGGATCTCGACGAACCGTGGATCAGGGGCTGATCCAACGCCTATGGCGTGTCACCACCCTTATGCCAACTAAAGCAACACTACTGCTACATCCTCCCATGGTAGCACATTTGGTGCTCCCCAACGGTGGTCATGGTGATGCTTTGGCCCACCTGACCCGCGCCCGAGACCAATGGGGGCACGTAGGACTTCCTTTCAAAGGTAGGAGTAGGGCTATGTGCCCCTCTTTTCATTTTTCTTCCTTGGCCTCTGGCCACTCTCTCAAAACCCTAATGGGTGCTTCAGGTGTCCTTATCACCTATATAATACCCCTCCAACTCCACCTCAACCTTCCATTTCTTTTCCCTTCTACGCCCAAGCATTGCCACCACCTCTAGTTCCCTTCATTAGGCCGCCACTTCCCAATCCAGGTGTTGGGAGCACTGGCGAGAGGTAGGTGACGACCTCTCCTATTGTTGGATGGGGGTATGAAGGGTCATAACTCCTCTACATCTCTTCCTCGCATGTGGGTCTCGAGAAGACTCCCTCTCTCCAACTACCTCTTTCTCACGCTGACTCTCTCTATATACCACGAAGGCGCTCGACAACAAACCACAACATGCCAACATAGCTCCGAGCCCACACCCATGACCTCCGCCTCCTGCTCTCCCTCACCCTAGCCAGGAACCCCATTGGTCTTTTCCCCTCATGACGTGCCACACGTCATGGGTCCACCCTGTTGAGTGCACTGATCCCCTTCAACCACTGGGAGATGCGTTGGCTCATGTCACCCCAGTACCCGACTTCCTGTGCATGCCCAAACACTGCACCAACTCGCCACCCAATGTTTTTGACTAACGCCGACTGTGAAACAAGCCAATACACCCTCACAAGCTGAGCAAGCACCATACATGATCACAGGCCCAATCTCGGCCCTTTTGTGGTTCTTGTCTCCCAAAACAACCAAGGGTAGAAGACTACTTCTAACCTACATAACTCCTACGCCTCTCAGTCAAATACCTTGATGATGCATATTATTTTGATCAAAATACGAGACGTTTGTAATAAAAATAGTCTCAGAACCTAAATCTACTTATTTTCTCTTGATATTCCTAAAATATATGCTTTTGTAGTCTTATTATGATGTTTAATGTTATTTAATTCTCAAACTTTCTCTTTTATGACTCAAAGTATGATATTAACCTAATAGCAGCATATTGAACATCTTTATGTAACAAGATTCGACCATTTTACTCACCATATGAATCCTATGTGATTTTTGTTGCAAAATTAACCCAAAATGGGATTTTGAGAAAAAGACCACTTCTTCAATGACCAAAAATGTTCAAGGGTCCTTAAAATCCCTATGAATGCTTTAAATTAGTGTATTTAACCTTAAAATGCAAGCCTTTTGTATAATGATCCTTTTTGGACTCTAAAGATGATATTGTGACACAATATGTGTCTTATATGGCCTTATGTGATGAATCGTAAACCTTATGCCTTAATTATCTAAAGTTGCTTGAGGATGTTTGTGTGGCCTTAAAAAAATAACTTATCATGTCACATATACCCACTTCCCTTGTGAATCCATAATGTTATTTAATGGGTCTAAGTTCCCTAATCTCAACTTGAAAGGTGACCTAGTATTACATGTTGGTAACCAAGTTACAAATCTTGATGTATCTTTCTCCAACAATGATCTATGATACATTATGAATTCAAATCAATATCTTGATGATGTTAATGAAACATAACTCTAGTAGGCATCACCTATACTCTAATGGTGACCACCTTGCATGCTATCCACTCAAAATGACAAGTTTGATTAAGGTAACGCTTATGTTGCTCATCTAGCTTAAATCTTATGATCACTCCATCTAAGATCATGAAATATTAATATTATGATCCGTAATCTCAGTTGTAATGTGTCACCTTAAGACCTAGATGAATCTATGACGTATGATGTAACTTGATGACAATTTTATGCGATTATTTGAGATATTGAAATAAATGATGAATGATATGATACACATATCTAGGGGACACTTCCAACCACCATGATTATGACTAAATGATGCCTAATATTTCTGTTATTATTCTAATTATACTCATTTGGAATGTCAAGATCTATATGTTGACTTAGTTGTCAAGATCTAGGCAAAGCTGCTGATTGTGGGTTTCTAATCAAGTAACTTAATCTTGTACTCTACTCTTTAGGTACACTTACTCTCTTGACCCTACTATGGTATTGGATTGTTCATATTTATGCTCATATGAATGCTTGGCTAGGTAATTATTTTTTAAGCTACTTGTTCCCTATGACTAGTAGATTCATTTTTCTTGAGATATGTTAAACCAACTTTGAATATAATGGAAGTTATCCATTATACAAACCTTGTGTACCTGCCTATATTCTCAGGGTAAGGGCACAAGGTTGGGCACCTTACTTGAGATGTCAAGATAAGATGGACCATGTCGATAAAAGGGTTGGCTAATCTTGGGCACCCTTGTGGACCCTTCCAATGGGAAGTTGGTCAATGACCATAATATGCTGTTGAGTATAATGGAAATACACCTAATGTATTCTTTAGATAAAAGAATGTCTATAATTGTTCTCACCTTGTTTCATCTTCTTACTTTTATAATGTTTCTAGACAAGAAAATTTTATTATACTCTTAAAATGTTTACTTGCCTTTTCATAGAGTACTTAATGCTTTAGCATTAATATGTTTTGTTTATTGAAGTTTTAGTTCCCAAATGAAGATCCACTACAATCAAGGCTCTAAGCTCTGAAACAAACCACAAATGGGTATACTTGAATCTAGAAATGGCTACATATCTCTTATCTCTAGTTTTAGTATCATGTTATCTCTTGTTTTGTTGTTACTACTTTATATATATTGCCTATGTGAGATATTAATCCATTCTAGGGGCGGACGCCCTGGTCCACTCTCCTTTGGCTGTGTAGCCATTAGGGGTGTTGACTTAGGGTAATAAATGGATCCGTGAAAAATGGTATCAGATCTATACACATAGACCTTTGTATATGTTTAAGGCATAACACATCTTAAGAAATCTGGAAGGACTAAAATCCTTTTCTTAAACTTTAGAGAGTATTCTATCATCTCATCTCTTATTTATGGACCACCTAAGCCACCCAAGTAGATGATTAGTTAGTCCTCTTATCTTCTCATGTGATTCTTCCCTCTCAAATAATAATCACATGACATCTTGATTATGGGTAGCTTATGTGTGGGAAAAGTAAAACTCACTTGAAATCATGAAAGTTGAATAACATGATAATGCCATGATTTGAATATAAATTGAAAACCCTATTTGATGAATCAAAGTACTCTTGGAAGCGATGTACTCACATGAAAAATATAATATCATGTAGAATCAATCTTACTCGACTCGATAAAAGTGCTTGCAATGTTTGAGGTAAATTCTAGATGTGGTGAAATAAGGTGGAGCTCTTGTCTTACACCTCATGTTTGAGATGTCCCTATTGATTAAAATTATGTTGCACTATTATTGATTAAACCTAAAAATAGTTAAGAAAACTTTCCCCTATTTGGTGTGTAGAATGACTGTGGCACGAATGACCATGTCCATAGAACCCTAGATTATGATGAGAAGATCTGCTACAAGCTATAAATCTCATATCGACCATTAGTCCTCTTTGTAGACTCAAATTTGAATGACATGATGGACATGAATACTACTCTAACCCTATTATGCTCAAACCCTTGAGCCTTCAATTTGACTTCTCAATTTCCAAAATCTAGCCTTATCTTGATCACAAAAGGAAGGTAATTCTATTATGACATTGATTTTGCAAAATCATGAAATATGGTTGCCCTATTAATGTCTTGATATTTGACTCGTGTTATTGTAAAACACAATTTGATAGTAGATACTCACCCTATTTAGATATGCTTGATGACTCATGATTAATATAGGCTAATATGATATATTAGGGTGGTGGTTGACTCATGACTTCCCCAGCTTACATTACATCCCTATTATGACTCCTCTAAATTTTCATCTTGTTAAATTTTTAGAGTATGGAAAGGTAAACCATTCCACCCAATTTTGACATATAAACCTAAGTTTCTAATAGGTCAAAACTATGAAAATATTGATACTCAGTGTTGAACCTCAATTCAATAATGATCTTGAAATATGGTGATATTGACCATAGCCTACAGTTGAATTCCTAGAAATACCTAGGGTTATATCATTACTCCAAGATGAATACCATGACAATGAAATTGATGCTGATACCAAAAAATGTCACTTGATTATTTCTCAATTGATGTATGTAGATGAATGACCACCCTAGGGTCTGAATAGGAATCCGACCCTAACTTTGAAATGTTTGGACTTATGACTTTGATGTCCAAACTTGACCCTCGATATTGAATAATAAAATCATGACTCATGATTTATGGTGTTGATATTAATTGGAATCCTATGATCACTATATTTGGATATCGAGGTCACCCTCAATGCATGACTAATGATTTCATGTTCCCAAATCTAAAAAATATAACAATGATTATGATAAACTCACTCGATTTATGACTAGGGTTAAGCTCCATGTGCACTAGGGTGGGCCCTTCCATCAATTTTGAGCACAGAATCATGATGTTGAAATATGACATATGTCTCGAATCATAGAAATACGAAATCTCAATCTTGGATGTATAACCCCACCTAGGCCAATGTAGAAGTTAGAACCCTAAATGTTGGGAAAGAAAGTCATGCCTTGCTTTTTAACTCTATCTGATTAACTTGAAATGTGATCTCTCCAAATTTGGTGATATATATGATACTCTGTCTATCCAAAATTTATGACTCGTGTGTTGATACTCTGAATTTGACGATCTACATGACTATATGTTGACCATGATGCTTGATTTCTCAATTTCTGAATGAGATGGATATTGTAAGTGGTGATGATACCTTATGATAATACTACACAAATATTGATGTTGAAGGGGGTAACTCAATCTCGATTCATGGTTTGATATAATTTTGTGGACATAATTCCTTTTAAGGTGGGGAGGATGTGATAATTGGGAATTTCTCACATTGAATATGACTTCCAATCTTTGCCTCAATCTTTTTACACCATAATTTCCATGTAGGTATGTGGTTTGATTCACAATTAATCTATCTAGAATTCTTTAACCACCTTGATCATACTCTTTTTGATAAAATGAAGTTTCCATTGATATCACTCACAGTCACTTTCCTCTTAAAATTTTGAACATATTTATGTCCATAATTATACCCCATTGTTGTTTTCAAGTTGAAGGGCTCACTCTCACGATTCCAACACATGTTTTCTTGTCCAACTTGGATCCTGTATGAGAATTTTATGCCCCTTTGAATGTCACCTTATTGGTTTATTATACTAATGACTTTCAATCTTATAGAAGATCTTTTACTCAATTTAACTAATTCCTGCAGGTATACGGAAGTGGTCATAGTCGAGATCGAACACGAGGATCTTAAGCAATCAATTAAACGCAATAGTGCTAAGGTTCAACAATCTAGACCATTTTAAAAGTGTTTTGGTTGATTAAACTAGAAAATTTCAGAATTAAGCAAGTAATAAATGGATTACTAAACGAGATTAAAATTTAGATATGGAAGTATCTTGAAATTAAGATTTCATCCACATATCATAACATACAACAAGAGCATGGAATTTAAACATACTAAGAACTTGTTTCAAAAGAGAGTTGTATGTTGCACTTCACCTCTCGGTGGAAGTACAATGATCCTAACTCAATTCAACATTCTCATGTATGAATTTCATTTTGGATCACAAACCTACTCCTCAACTCCATAATTTCCACTCTTGTGGTAAAGAAGGAGTTGCCAAGAGAGTACCTCCTTACTCTCCTACCTATCTTCTCAGATCAAGCAAAAGAGCATAAAACATACACATAAGGTGGCCAACCATACATGTAGAAAAGAAGAAACTGGTACTCACAAGGTGGAAAAACAAGCAACATAACATTTAGTATGAAATTGTCTTGTTCCATACATGCTATGACATGGGAACTACTCTCCCATGTCCAAGAAAAGGAAACTACTTGTCCATGATAATGTACAACAAAAAATGTGCAGAATTTTCAGAATTTGACATCATTTACAGAAGGAAAAGCTAAGTAATCCTAAGGTGTAACCAAAGAAAGGTAAAATTCCGACTTGAGTACAAAATCCCACTTCTATAGCTACTCCAAACCAGACAAACCTCTCTCCCAAGAAGCTTGGTGGAGTGAAGAAGCTCTGCTGCACCTTGGAGAAGAAGCTTGGAGAAGAAAAGAAGAAGAATGGAGTTCTTTTGCAAGAAACCACCTTCTTCTACCTCCAAAATCACCCTCCTTGCTCTAGCCTTGCTCTGGGACGAAAGAGTTTTGAATAACAATTAGTGATAGCTGCTCCATAGAGTGGTTTCGTCTTTTAAAATGAAAGGAGTCATATTTGAAAATTGATGAAACTGACAGGCACATGACATGTCTTTTATAAGACATGGCATGTCTTATGCAATAACTGAAGCTTGGGTTGAGTTTTGGAAAGTTACACGGTGTGTCTTTAATAAGACACGACGTGTCTTTAATAAAACATGTCATTTTTCTACAAATCTGGAGTTTTGCATTCAATTTCTGGACTGAGACACGGGGTGTCTTTAATAAGACACATCGTGTCTTTTTAAGACATGGCAGTGTGTCAATGGCTGTTCTGGGCTGCTGTGTATTCCGCTCATAACTTTTAGCATGTAGGTCAAATTTACATGCCGTAAAAAGTGGTATTTGCACAGTTGCAAACCCTAAAACATGTAGATACTTGAGGAGTGATCCAATAAGTAATAATATGATATATTCCTAATCATTGCATTGCAAAATGTAGTACCTACAATCCAAACCATGACACAAGTAAGAATAGCTAAAAATATAGAATCTAGCATGAATGAGAGTGATAATTGAGTCAAAATAACATGGATATGCAACCAAACATGATCCAAAAGATGATATAATTTGTGTACATCAAATCCCCCTAAGCTTAAACCATTTCTTGTCCTCAAGCAAAAAGAGCATAGAAACACAAATGAAGAATTGTCAAGTTCATGCATAGATCAAATGAAAGGAAATATGTGTATAAGACCAAGCCAACCATGATCAACATGTTTATACTCATAGACATCAATTCAAATTAAACACCTAAGAAAAAGATTTTTAGTTTAGAAGGAGTGGTAACAATTAAATGAATCAATCAATTAAACAACACTAAGTAGAATTTGGATTACCAAACCAAATAATTAGTGGATGTGAAACTCACACTCTCAGCTATTAAGGATAAAAATGATGAAATCTTAGTTAAAATTAACAATTTTAGTTGTAATCTCCTTCTTTCCCAAAAATTATATGACAATGGACTATGGGTTCCGACACTCGACTGCTAATGTAGACTTATGCACATGTGGAATGTCGGTTGAGGTATTTTACCCTCTTTTAAGACATACCACCTAACCATCGTGGCCATATCTGAGTTACACTAGGCTAGCATGATATGTGGGCAGTTTAGCCATCTTTTATGGGGTATAAAGATGAGATAAGACAAAAGAAATTTACATTTTTTTCCAAAACATAGGAGAGTCAACTAAATTGCAACATTAACTAGATTTCATTCATTTGTTTTGAATTTTTTTTATTGAAAGAGTGGTTGAAAATGCACTAAGAGCTTGGCAAGGGCATCCCGTATTCCAAATGATGTTGTAAAGTTGATTTAATCACAAAAATTAAAACCATTACATGTTTTCAGTAATCAAGGATGTGAAAGATGAATGTTCAGGCTAGAAGCATAAACCAGAGTTAAGCACATGTTGATGGCCAAAAGGTTTGATTCGATTAATGCATGCCTTTTACAATTTGTCTAAATGATATTTCTCATCAAAAGAGGACAATCAGTTAAGCCTAGGATTTCTATCCACATATAAAAGATAAACCTCATATCATACTAGATTTGCCACCTGAAGAGCAGAACTAAAAACAACAACTAAGAAAAAGATGATAAAAGGGAAATAAAACTACACTACCGGCCGGTTGCTCTCCCCCTAAGCTTGAAATTTGTAGCGTCCTCACTGCATATAACAAACTGAAGAGGATTGCTATTGGATACCTATCATAGTGAATGATGAAGATGGAGGTCCATTGATTTGGTTTGAGGCTGGAAATTGTTGTGCTATAGATTGATGCCTCCTTGCATATATGTCCTTGATTTGGGGAAAGTGAAAGCACCTATGAGTTGCAGCAAGAATAGTCTTTTGTACGCCAATACTATTTTTCTTTTCATTCTCCTTTGAAGCATCATAAAAATATGAGTTGGGAAGAGTGTTCTCATTATAAATCAATGTGTCATCTAGAGTGTGAGGAGGAAGGACATGTGGCTTGCTTAAGGAATCTAAAAGTAGATCATGTGTTGTAGCTTTCTCCCCTTGATTTGCAGCTTCATAATCCTCATAGGTATCAACATCATTATACCTTGAAGGATATACTTCTATGCAAACACCATTCTTCAATGTCACCGACCTAAAATATGTAGGATTCATCTCCGGTGGACTAGTTAAGAAAGGTGGAAATGCTTCTTTGCTAAAAATAGCTTGTTGGGCAATTTGTTTCTCCAATATGTGTGTATGAGTGGCTATAGCCTCCACCTTAGAAGAGAGTTGGTCAATATAATCCATCATAGATTGTCTTTGTTGATGGAGCCCCTCATTTTGCTGCATTATAGTTAAAATAAATGTTGCAATCATAGACTCTAAGTTGGAAGATACTTGTGGTTGTTGTGGCTGAATGAAATTCAGGTTGAAATTGTTGTAGAAGTCCGGTGGAGTGTAGTCCATTGGAGAATAAATAGAAGAGGCATAACATGTAGAAGATGAGTGTCCAAGAAACCCACATCCATCAAAAATATTGTTGGTTGTTTGAATTAGTTGTGTGCTTAGATTCTCAAACCTTTGTGACAAAGTGTCTAGCCTTGCTGTAATCAAGTCTATAGCACAAATCGTGTGTTCTTCCACTTGCATTCAGGAAGTAGTATGTGGAAAAGATGGGTGGTAGCTTGTAGCCAGACTCCATTGGCAATGATTTTCTTCCATATCTTCAATAATAGCATAGGCTTCTCCATAATATTTGTTCATTAGAGCTCCATTTGCAGCTGCATCAATAGACATCCTTGTATTGTAGCACACACCATTATAGAAAGATTGTAATAGAAGCCAATTGCTTAGACCGTGATGTGGACAAAGATGTTGAAGATCTTTGAACCTCTCCCATGTATCATACAAGGTCTCTCATCCCTTTGAGAATAAATAATGAGTTGACTCCTTAGCTGTAAAATTTTGTTAAGTGGAAAATATCTTGCCAAAAAGACCTTTAGAAGCTCCTCCCAAGTACCGATTGACTTCTTTGGTAAAGTATAGAGACATGACTTGGCTCTATCTCTAAGAGAGAATGGAAAAAGGATTAGGTGTATCCCATCAGTAGGAACGCCATATATCTTTATGGTGCCTAGTAACTGTAGAAATTCAGCAATGTGGAGGTTTGGATCCTCCCTTGGTGTCCCTCTAAATGCATTCAGCTGTAGCAATTGTATGATGGCTGGGTTGATTGAAAACTCCTCTTCCTCAAATTCTAAAATATTAATAGGCCCACTCATGTGCATTGCAGCTGTACCAAAGTAGTCCTTAAGAGGAAGGCCGTCCTCCTTGACTAGTTCTTCATGTGGATCTGGAGGATTAGGTGGATGTGGCGTAGATGGTGGTGGTGTATGTGGTATGGATGAAGGTGGTGGATATGAGGGTGTGGAAGAATGTGGTATGGGTGTTGGTGGTGTATATGATGGTGGTGAATTAGGTGTGAATGATGGTGGTGTGGATGAAGGATGCGTGGATGAGGGTGGTTCATATGATGGTGGCATGGATGATGGTTGTGTGGGTTATGATTCCTCCATACATGTTTGGGTTTCACTCCTTCTTGCTCCATGAGGGCTACAAACGATGTGTTCATTTTATGAATGTAGAGATATGTATGATTCAAGGATCTTTTTATGAAAACCCCATATGTTCCTACAAATAAACAAGGTGAGTGAGATACAAAAACAAACATGGAAGATACAATAAATTATGATGATCATGATGAATTATGATTTATGGATATGATGGTGGATATGAAGTTGTGATCTAGTCTCATTTACTTATCAAAAACTCTTACTCTAATAGGAATACCAATGCTCCCCGACAACGACGCCAAAAAAATTGTTGGTCTATTATACTAATGAGTTTCAATCTTATAGAACTTTTACTCAACTTAACCAATTCTCGCAAGTATACAGAAGTAGTCATAGTCGAGATCGAACACAAGGAGCTTAAGCAATCAATTAAACGCAGCAGTGCTAAGGTTCAACAATCTAGACTGTTTTAAAAGTGATTTGGTTGATTAAACTAGAAAATTTCAGAATTAAGAAAGTAATAAATGGATTACTAAAAGAGATTAAAATTTATATATGGAAGTATCTTGAACTTAGGATTTCATCCACATATCATATCATACAATATGAACATGAAATTTAAACATACTAAACACTTGTTTTAAAAGAGAGTTGTATGTTTCACTTCACCTCTTGGTGCAAGTACAACGATCCTAACTCAATTCAACATTCCCATGAATGAATTTCATTTTGGATCACAAACCTACTCCTCAACTCCATAATTTCTACCCTCATGGTAAATAAGGAGTTGCCAAGAGAGTACCTCCTTACTCTCCTACCTATCTTCTCAGATCAAGCAAAAGAGCATAAAACATACACATAAGGTGGCCAGCCATACATGCTGAAAAGAAGAAACCAGTACTCACAAGGTGGAAAAATAAGCAACATAGCATTTAGTATGAAATTGTCATGTTCCATACATTCTATGACATGGGAACTGCTCTCCCATGTCCAAGAAAAGGAAACTACTCATCCATGATAATGTACAGTAGAAAATGTGCAAAATTTTTAGATTTTGACATCATTTAGAGAAGGAAAAGCTAAGTAATCCCAAGGTGTAACCAAAGAAAGGTAAAATTATGACTTGAGGATGAAATCCTACTTCTACAGCTACTCCAAACCAGACAAACCTCTCTCCCAAGAAGCTTGGTGGAGTGAAGAAGCTCTACTGCACCTTGGAGAAGAAGCTTGGAGAAGAAAAGAAGAAGAATGGAGTTCTTTTGCAAGAAACCACCCTCTTCTACCTCCAAAATCACCCTCCTTTCTCTAGCCTTGCTCTGGGACGAAAGAGTTTTGAATAATGACCAGTGATAACTGCTCCACAGAGTGGTTTCATCTTTTAAAACAAAAGGAGTCGTATTTGAAAATTGCTAAAACTGACAGGCATACGACGTGTCTTTTATAAGACACGGCGTGTCTTATGCAATAAATGAAGCTTGGGTTGAGTTCTGGAAAGTTACACAACGTGTCTTTAATAAGACACAACGTGTCTTTAATAAAACATGATGTTTTACTGCAAATCTGGAGTTCTGCATTCAATTTCTAGACTGAGACACAGCATGTCTTTGATAAGACATGTCGTGTCTTTTTAAGACACAACATGTCAATGGCTGTTCTGGGCTGCTGTGTATTTAGCTCATAATTTTTAGCGTGTAGGTCAAATTTACATGCCGTAAAAAGTGGTATTTGTGCAGTTTTCGAACCCTAAAATATGTAGATACTTGAGGAGTGATCCAATAAGTGATAATATGATATATTCCTCACCATTTCATTGCAAAATGTGTAGTATCTACAATCTAAGACATGAGACAAGTATGAATAGCTAAAAATATAGAATTTAGCCTGAATGATAGTGATAATTGAGTCAAAACAACATGGATATGCAACCAAACGTGATCCAAAAGATGATATGATTTGTGCACATCACACCTCTTTTTGACATATTTCACACCTTTTTGGTACCCTTTTCTTAGTCTGTGTTCAACCCACTTGGGCCCTGATCGCACGCACGTACATGCATGCCTTCCTCTTTTCCCCCCTTTTCTTCTTTTCTTACCCATATAAACTGGGTCCTTAGTGGACCATTAGATTTTGATGAGCTGTAGATTGGGGGCTGATCCAACGAATGTGGTGCGTCGCCACCCTTACGCCAACTAAAGCAACTCTGCTACTACCTGATCCCATGGCAGCACGTTTGGTTCTCCCCAACGGTGGTCCTGGTGATGGTTTGGCCCACCTGACCCATAGTCAAAACCATTGGGAGAGCACCAGACTTCCTTTTGAAGATAGGAGTAGGGCTACACACCCCTCTTTTCCTTTTTCTTTATTTTCCACTGGTAACTCTCCCAAAACCCTAATGGGTACTTCCAGTGTCCTCACCACCTATATAATACCCCTCCAACTCTGCCTCAACCTTCTATTCTTTTCCCTTCTATGCCCAACCATTTCCACCACCTCTAGTGCCCTCCATCAGGTTGCCACCGCCTGCTCCAAGTGCTGGGAGCACTGGAGAGAGGTAGGTGATGACCTCCCCCATCGTTGGATGGGGCACGAAGGGTCAGATCACCTCAGCAACTCTTCCTCGCGTGCAGGTCTTGAGTGGACTCCCTCTCTCCCATTCCCTCATTCTCATGCTGAATCTCTCTTTGTGCCACAAAGGTGCTTGACAACAAACCACAACACGCTAGCACAACTCCCGACCCACACCCGTGACCTCCGCCTCCCACTCTCCTTCCCCCTAGCACGGGCACTCCATCAATATTCTCCCCTCATGACACGCCACACGTCATTGGTCCACCCTGTCGAGTGCTCTGATCCCCTTCAACCTTTAGGAGACACGTCGACTCGTGTCATCTCGGTACCTGGCCACCCACGCACACCCAAACTATTATGACCTCAATTTTTCTTGTATGAATTGAAATGCAAATTTTCAAATAAAATGGATTTGAATGGAAAATTGTATGATTGTCTTCAAAGAATGGATTCTTTTGCAAAATTTCCTTTGAATGCATAATTTCATGATTTATACTATTTTAAATATCCCAATGATGGATAAAAGGGAAAAAGGATAAAAGAAAATCCAATAATAAGTTAAGGGAAAAAGAAATAAAAGGTAATTGTGTGCATATGTGAGAATTATATAGAGTTCTCTAGAAAGTGGTATGGATGACCACTATTCATTAATTTTTGGTTCCTTCTTGGTTTCTAATAAAAAATAAATCAAAATAAAGAAAATAGAATAGAAATAAAGAGGAAAAGATGAATTTTAATGTATAGTATGTGCCTTATAAGGAGAAGACTTGGATGTTAAGAAAAACATAATTTCTTTTTGAGTTTTGGATTAAAACTCTTCCCATAGTTGGATGAAGTCATTACAGACTTTACCTTAAAATTTGGAATTAAAAGGATAAACAGAGAGACAGAGAGAGTTATGAATTAAATGATTTTCTATAAAGTGATGTTTTGGAAAGAAATATGATTTAAATGTCACATGTTTACCCAACCCCTTTAATAAATCAGGTAGCACAATAGCTGTTGGATCTAGGATCCAACGACATATGGTTCATCACCTACCTAAAGCCAAGATAGGAAACTGGGAACAATTATTTCGAATTGATTTCTTATATATCTCTCTCTCCAATTCACCAGATTTCCTGGAAACCTTTTCATTAGTTTCAAGAGACCAATCCCAACTAAAAGAACCCCTGTTTCTACCATTTTTGTGAGAGAATATATTTTTTCCAATGTACAGACCAGAGTCAAACTCTATTGAAGCCAAATCGAGCCCTGTTGATCATAAACTATATAAATAGTGGTAAGAACCCATCTTAGAGGCCAGAGGAATTTAATAGGGAGAACCATAACTCTCCACAACCCTCATGGTACCCCCGTATGGGCCATCGTCCACAAGCAAAGATGCCCTATTCTAGATCGAGTGTTGGCTCATGGAGCAGCCAACCTTGACCACCAGAGGAGATGGGAGGAGCTTCTACGGGTTTGAAAGAGAAGGGCAAAGGACATGGAGCTCTCACCTGGGCGTTCCAACCACCGGAGGTGGAAGTCAACCCCGTGGTTGATCATCATGCAATGCTGAGTTGCACACAGGGGCGATGCGTGGTAGAAGAAGAAGCATACATGCGAAGTTACCTTCCTACCCCTGGAACATCGTTCGTAGGTGAGGGTTATACTTGCCTTTTCAACCCTTTTTTGTGACCTAGCCACGCGGGCACATGAGGCTGACTGGGCGCGAGCCCATTGGCCGGCCAAGCCAAATAGTTAAAATAGAAAAGTAATAATGATGTGGCATGTTCATTTTGGTTAATATGGTTTAATTTTGTATAATTCATAAGTAATTATTAGTAACTCAAATTAAGATGAACTATATATGAAAATTGATTAGGACAATGCAAGGAATCCAAAAAAAAATATGATCAAATCCTATATCTGCTTAGAATTCGAAAAATACCTAAAGTTAGCATCTCTAAGGTGTTCAATGTGCAAGAACCCTAAGTTTTAGGTTTTGATGATCCAAATGTGTCCAATTGATATTGATAATAAAAGAATGATCTTTTATGGATAAAAAAAGATAACTTGGATCAAATTTGAGATTTAATAACTCATTAAATGATGAATTAGGGTTTTCTTATGATTAAAAGTGAAATTAAAGTTAAGAATAGGGTTTGTAACCTAAAAGAGCTTGAAAAGTGGCAATGAGGGTTTGGAGAGTCAAAATCCTAATGAAACCCTAAAGTTGATCTAGAAAACCCTAATTTGGGACCCAAGTCAGTCATAATGATGATTTGGATGAAATAATAATACATGGGTGTATTGCATTAACTTCCAGGGTAACTTGCTTGGTTATTGGTTGATTTCTTGCTCTTGCTTGGTCATCTAGACTCCTGATCAAGCTATGTGGTTACGCCTAAGATTATCCATTGTAGTTTTTCACATAGTTTCTCATAGGTTTCCTCGCATGGTTGAAGTTATATGCTTGCTTGTTTATTTCATTCCATGCAAACTTTGAAGTGACTATGATTATCACATTACATATGAACATGACTAGCCCAAATATAGGCCACCTCTGGATATATGGAAAGGCCATCCACATGGATAGGTGAAGGCATATTTTGGTACCAACCTAAACAAGGGGCACATGAGAAGTCACCCACCTAGATAGGGGGCGATATGATGAAGTCATCCACCTGGATAGTGGAAGATAGTGAATACTACAGTTTGAGGCCTTGAGGGGTTATGAAAAAGGGTGGAGAAACCCAGATTAGGTATTCACGGTGAAAATGTTAAATTTGGTTTGTTAAATATTAATTGTTGAATTATGTTGTTACCATTACTCGTGAAATTTTGTTTCCCCCAAATACCAGTATGACTTGTCATATTGACCGACGTTTTGATTTTTGACGTTTTTTGGATAATCTTACTAGAAATTGGATATTCAAAGAAAGAATACATTGAAAGCAAATAAATGAAGTAAGGCCCAGAGGATATAAATATATGGTCTATTTCTCAATAAATTCTAGAACCCATATTTTGTAAACTTTGGAAAAAGATTTTGTTTATCCTGAACCAAGTTTAGTTTGTTTAGTAAAATTTATTAATTAATTTTGAATATGTGCAAAAGCATTTGATCCTATTTCTGGGATAACAACTCTAGTTTTTTGGCCTTCATCACTCGGGGGTTGTCGGGAAATGGGATCGTTACAATTGGTATTAGAGCATTGTTTTTCATATAATCTCAAATAATTATTAAAATTTACAAATTCTTTAGAGCGCAAGGGAGTTATTAGAGAATTTTCCAAAGATGGAGGTGTCTGGAAAATGGTCATGAACTGGATGCTAGCAAGATTTTCCTCCACCCTGCTAGCTGGTTTATGAGGACTCCCAAAATTTGTGTGACTACTTGGCCAAAATATGAGGATTTGACTCGAAATAAGATACCTCTAGGATTTCTTACCAACTTTCATCCCATCTTTACACCCTTTCACTGAACAAACTTTAAGTGATTAAGGTTTTCTCTCTCTCCACCTCCTCCTAAGTTTGGGGATGAGAGTGTTAAGGATTAAGGCATCCTCTGCCAAATAGTAAAAGTGGACATAATGATCAATAGAAAACGTTTGATGGGTTTCTTCTCTATAAAGGTAAACCCTAGGTGGACTAGGGCTGGTAAGGGAAAACAACCTCAGTTGGTCATGGGAGTCGCAAACCCTAGGTGCAACTTGTAAACCCTAACCTCAACCCAAACCTTTAGCAGTGGATAGGGAAAGAGAGGACCCAGTAAGTTGGATAACTTAGTTTGTGCATGCATGCAAGTACGTAGGTTAGGCATGTATGATATACATGTAGGACTGGAGTATGCATGTGAGACATAGACAATAAGTGGTTGCATAACCCCTAGTGCAACACTTGTTTTTGGTGATCTGACCTTGAGTAGGTCATACCTGAAAAGGGAAATGATATAAGAGAGAGATAACACCCTAAGTTGGAAGAATTAATGGTGACCAAAAGGTTTAACTCCACTAGGTAGGAACCCTAACAAAAGTGTTTTCTCACTCAGATAAGAGTAGGAGATAGACATGCACCTATGTGGAAGTGAGCAACATCAAGGCTGGAAAGGGGATTAGTTCTAAGCCAGAGGGGTAATGCCTGTTGGATTGGATTATGAGACATGCATACTGGAGGAAATGAATGAGAATCTTCATGTTACATAATGAGATGATATGGTTTATGATGACCTCAGTTGAACTTGAGGATTTGACTATAGTTTTGAAGTTGTACATAAGATTCCATAATACAAATATGCTTCATCATATAAGGCAGGCTAGGTGAGAATAGGAGGTGCATCTTTAGGAGCCTCAACCTCATCTACAAAGATGGAGCCTCTAGTGCTAGGGCCAGTCATAGGGTTAACTTAGGAGAGAGTGAGTCCCAAACGAAGAAGGTTGGGAACCTAGACTCCAAGACATGAAGAATCATGAGAAATATCTATATGATGTATACTAGACTAGACTACCCTGAGTGGATGAGTTGAGTTGCTTCATGCATGCTCTATAGAGGATTGTCATACCCTAGATGTCTATGGAGGGACCAAACCCTAGAAAAGAGAAAGAGGCTTTTTATACATATGTATAAATAATATGAGCGCCTGCCCTCTAAGTATGGGAAAGAGACTTCCAAGATCCTGGAGAGGTATGGAATAGTAACTAGTGGTGAAACCTCAGACTTAGTTTGGTAGCCCTTGTGTTGGACTCTAAGGGTTGTTTACATGGAAGAGAAAATTGGAAAGAATATGCCATATCATGTTTTGGTTTGGTATATGATTGAGCGGCTAAGTCTTACAGTTTAGATAACTAATGCAAAGGAGGTAAATATGAGGTTCCTAGACCTAAGAGGGGAAGTAGCGGTATCTGGTGCATATAATACTCACAAGGTTGAGTGAGTTCATAGGGATAATCATGACATCCCCCTCAAGTTTTGGATAAAAAGGTTAGAGGTATATATTTGATGAGCCACTCACACAAGTTGGTGCCATATGTATGTACAAAACTGGTCCATCCATGAGAAATAACGAACAAGTAAGACATGACGAAAAACTTAGAAATGGTTTGTTAAGTTGTTTACTTGCTAGCCACATGCATGGATGGAACGATAGGATATATGCCTGCATGTGATGACATAAAAATTTGATTCAAGGAAAGTTTTGTGACCCTTGGTACTATCAAGTGATAGTTTTCTCCTCTCATGGGAAAGGACCCTTCCAAAAGAAGTGAGTACCAAATTTTTTTTAAGAATTAAGGTAACTTTAAAGGTTACTTAGGGGAGCTTGAGAGATTAAGTGCATAATTCGAGTATGAATCTTTAGACCCAAGCATGACCATCTCTAAGAGCCATGAAGAAAAGTCACTATCAAAGTGACCGATAGAATGGGGCCAGGCCCAGATGGGTAGGTCGCCATGTTTCCCCTGTAGGGACATAAGGAAAACTTTGAGTGCCCAGAGAGATGATGGAAATTTGAATGAGGATTCTAAAGGATGCAATGTTCTTGAATATCATCAAGGGATCCACAAGAAAAAATGTGTGGTGAAATCAAATAAAGTTACAATAGAACCCTAAGTCAATCCTAAGGTCAAGTAGGGATGAGACAGATGGGAATAGGAGTTGATTGTTCCCTGAATGCACAAGATCATAGGGTCGGGAGGTAATGACTATGTTTACATGAGGCCCATGGGTTAGGAGGTTGGCCACCTTCATGAGTTCATGGGGACCAAGGGGCAAATGTGGGAGGCATTCTCTAGATGCATAAGGGTAAGATCAACCCAAAAGTACTGAGACCCTAGAAACCTTGACGAAATGACTAAGGTTTGAAAATAGGAGTTATGATAAGACTCAAAGGTTATGAGAAACGTTTTTTTCCCTTATATATGTACACGTGGAATTAAGAGAATGGTGGTATTCATGGTTTGGATTCGTGAGGAGGATGATTCAACCTAGATTTGAAAATAAAATGGTAATGTGTAAATGTACCATCTCTGCTCTTGGAATGGGATGAACTACGTATTTGGACTACAACCAAATGCTTATTTCATCTTGTTATGAGTGTGAGAGTAAGAGAGATGAGATAGACATATGCCATACTAGGAATAGAAATAATATGAGGAATAAATACTTAAGTTGAAATCATTTTATGATAATTGAGGTTGGAGGAATTACCACACTCTCATGAGGGAATATTGGATAAATGGTTCGGAAGACAAGGTGATCACTAAGTTGAAATTTCAACAGAAGATATATTATCAAGTGAATCTTTGATTATATGTGTATAAGATTGAATCTAGTGGTCAAAATAGTGGATAGCATGTAATACCTCCTGACTCAAAAAGACTTGAACGATGGATGGAGTATATGAAAGACTTTGATTTCACCATCGCCTATCACCCTTGGAAAGCTAATGTAGTCGCATATGCTCTTAGTCAGAAACAAATCAGATGTACAACTACCTTTTTGGCCAGTGGAGAGAACTAAAACAGTTTCTAGGTGGACTCTTCAGCCGTTAGAAGACTGGATCTATGTGGCTAACATCCAGATAAAATCACACCTGTTGATCGAGTTGGTAGATGCCCAGTTAGCCAACCCAGAGCTTGATAAGATGAAAGGTTTGTTAAAGAAACCTTAGAGCCATCTCTCAGTGGGAGTAGATGGTGGAATCTGCTACAAGAGTCATATTTGGATTCCTGAAGATTCTCCCTTGAAGAATCATATCTTGCAAAAATCTCATGGTTCTAAGTACACGGTACACCCTGGAACTACCAAGACATTTAAGGACTTGTAGTGGTACTTCTGGTGGTCTGGGATGAAGAGTGACATAGCAGAATATGTGACCGGTTGTCTCACATACCATATGGTGAATGTTGAATACTAGTGAACCGGTGGATTGCTACAATCGATTGAAATTCCTAAATGGAAATGGGAACATATCACCTGGACTTTTTGGTGGGTCTCCCCAAGACCAAGAGAGGTCATGATGCAATATGGGTTGTGGTAGATCTCCTTACCAAGTCAGCACATTTCCTATCCTTAAAGATTACTTCCAAGGCGATAGATCTAGCTGAACTATACATTAGAGAGATGGTTTGACTACATGGTGTTCTGAGTTCAATTAATTCTGATCATAATCCTAAGTTCCCTTCCAAGTTGTGGAAGTAGGTGCATGAAGAACTCGATACTAGACTGAAGTTTAGCACAACGTATCACCCGCAGACCAATCAATAGTTAGAAAGGATGATCCAAACATTAGAGGATCTATTGAGAGCATCTGTGCTCGATTAGGGTGGATCATGGGAGTAGTACCTGCCCTTAGATAAGTTTTCTTACCATAAGAACTGCCAAGATAGTATCAATATGCCTCTATATGAAGCTCTCTATGGGAGGTTGTGTTGGTCACCAATTCACTGGGATGAGGTTGGTGAGAGGACCTTGTTGAGGTCAGAGGAACTGTAATTGTATGCTGAATAAGCTTCTTTAATCAAGCAAAGGCTAAAAAGAGCCTAAAATCGATAGAAGTCGTATGCTAATGCGAAGCAGATTGACTTGCACTTCACTATGGGTGAACATGTGTTTCCAAAAATCTGACCCCTCCAAGCTATAGATAAGAACAGAGGAAAGATGAGTCCCCGATATGTGGGTCCTTTTGAGATTTTGGAACGAATTGTTGAAGCTACTTATTGTTTAGCCTTACCCCCTCAATATAGTATGATGCATGATGTGTTTCATGTATCCAGTCTAAAGCTCGATGTGAAGGACCCAAACCATGTGTCGAGCATTGAACCTATTGAACTCCAAGGGAGGATGACTTACCTTGAGTCACATGTGAGAGTACAGGATACCAAGGTGAAAGAGCTCAAGAGTAAAAGACAGAGATGGTAAAGGTTCTCTAGATGCACCATGGAGAGGATGAAGCCACATGGGAGATGAAGACGGACATGGAAAAGTCTTACCCTGAGTTCTTTTTTGAATTTTGAGGGAAAAATTTCTATAAGAGGGGAAGGATGTTATAACCTCAATTTTTCTATGAGAGCTTTGATGGGATCTAGCCATGGGGTGTAAGCCGGGTAATATGTTTTTGCTCCGTTAATAGCAATCACCGCTTTGGAGCTGTCTGTTATAATCATCACTGGCTCCCTTGAGCTTGATATAAATGAGGTGATGCCTAACATAATAGCCCTTATTTCAACTTCTGTAACAGACCCCGTTGTAATGGTATCATCGATCCCTCCCAGCCAATAGCCGTCTTTATCAACTTTTATCGCAGAAATGGCTGCTGTTTTATGCTTAACAGCAGCATCCACTAAGATTACCATGCGCCCATCTAGGTCTGAGAGGGGTACTTGTGTAGTGTCCCAGACCTCTGAATTTGTGAACTGCTTCCTGTTTCTTCGGATTTTCATCGCATGGAAGAGCTTCTGTATTTGGTTCAGTTGTTGTGCGACGTCTGGATTGATCCCCTCGAAGACGAAGGCATTTCGAGCTCGCCAAATAATCCAACAGGAAGCTATAAACTGCAGCGTATGAATTGAAATGCAAATTTTCAAATAACCTCAATTTTTCTTGTATGAATTGAAATGCAAAATTTCAAATAAAATGGATTTGGATGGAAAATTGTATGATTGTTTTCAAAGAATGGATTCTTTTGCAAAATTTCTTTTGAGTGCATAATTTCGTGGTTTATATTGTTTTGAATAGTCCAATGATGGATAAAAGGGAAAAAGGATAAAAGAAAATCCTATAATATGTAAAGGAAAAAAGAAATAAAAGGTAATTGTGTGCATATGTGAGAATTTTGTAGAACTCTATAGAAAGTGGTATGGATGACCACTATTCATTAGTTTTTGGTTCCCTCTTGGTTTCTAATAAGAAAAAAATCAAAATAAAGAAAATAGAAAATAAATAAAGAGGAAAAGATGAATTTTAATGCATAATATGTGCCTTATAAGGAGAAGTCTTGGATGCTAAGAAAAACATATTTTCTTTTCAATTTTTGGATTCAAACTCTGCCTATAGTTGGATAAAGTCATTATGAACCTTAACTTAGAATTTGGAATTAAAAGGATAAACATAGAGAGTTATGAATTAAATGATTTTCTATAAAAATAAATATAATTTAAATGTCACATATGTTTCCTAGTAGGGGACCATACTCGGCCCCTTTAATAATTCAGGTACCATAATAGCTGTTGGATCTTGGATCCAACAACATATGGTTCATCACCTACCTAAAGGCAAAAGGGGAAACTGGGAGCAATTATTTTGAAATGATTTCTCGTATATCCCTCTCTCTAATTAACTAGATTTCCTGGAAACCTTTCCATTAGTTTTGGGAGACTAATCTAAACTAAAAGAGCCCATGTTTCCGCTATTTGCTTGAGAGATTAGATTTTATCCAATGTACAGTCTGGAGTCAAACTCCATTGAAGCCAAATCGAGCCCTGTGGATTATACACTATATAAATAGTGGTAAGAACCCCTCTTAGAGGACAAACCATATGAAAGGGAGCCCAAAACTCTCCACAACCCTTAAGGTACCCCCCGTATGGGTCATTGACCACATGAAAATATGCCCTATTCTAGATCTAGCACCGGCTCGTGGGGAAGCCAACATCGACCACTAAAGGATATGTGAGGAGCTTCTATGGGTTCGAAAGAGGATGGAGGAGGACATGGATCTCTTGCCTGGGCATTCCAACCACTAGAGGTGGAAGTCAACCCCACGGTTGACCATCGTGTGATGCTAAGTTGTGCATAGGGGCGAAACGAGGTCAAAGAAGAAGCAGACCTACGAAGTTACCTTCCTACCCCTGACACATAATTCGTAGGTGAGGGTTATACTTGACTTTTCGAACCTTTTGTGTGACCTGGCCACATAGGTGCATGAGGCTGACTGTGCGCGAGCCCATTGGCCGACTGAGCTAAATAGTTAAAATAAAAAAGTAATAATGATGTGGCACATTCCTATTGGTTAAGATGGTTTAATTTTGTATAATTCATAAGGAATTATTGGTAATTCAAGTTCAAACAAACTATATATGAAAATTGATCAGGACAATGCAAGGAATGCAATAAAAATATGATCAAATCATATATCTCCTTTTAATTTGAAAAATCCTAAAGTTAGCATCTTTAAGGTGTTGAATGTGCAAGAACCCTAAGTTTTAGATTTTGATGATCCTAATGTGTCCAATTGATGTTGATCATAAAAGAATGACCTTTTATGGATAAAAAATATAACTTGGATCAAAATTGAGATTTGATAACTCATAAACGATGAATTTGGGTTTTCTTATGATTAAAAGTGAAGTTAAAGTTAAGATTAGGGTTTGTAACCTAAAAGAGCTTGAAAAGTGGCAATGATGGTTTGGAGAGCCAAAACCCTAATGAAACCCTAAAGTTGATCTAGAGAACCCTAACTTGGGACCCAAGTCAGTCTTATGATGTTTGGATGAAATAATAATACATGGGTGTATTACATTAACTTTCAAGGTAACTTTCTTGGTTGATTGCTTGATCTTGCTTGGACATCTAGACTCCTGATCAAGGTATGTGGTTATGTCTAAGATTAGTTGTTGTAGTTTTACATAGTTTCTCAGAGGTTTCCTTGCATGGTTGAAGTTATATGCTTACTTTTTTATTTCATTCCATGCAAACTTTAAAGTGACTATGATTATCACATTATATATGAACATGACTAGACCAAATCTAGGCCACCTTTAGATCAATGGAAAGGCCATCTACTTGGATAGGGGAAGGCATATTTTGGTACCGACCTGAATAGGGGGTACATGAGAAGTGACCCGCCTTGATAGGGGGAGACATGATGAAGTCATCTGCCTGGATAGGGGAAGACAGTGAATACTACAGTATGAGGCCTTGAGGGGTTATGACAAAGGGTGGAGAAACCTAGATTGGGTAGTCATGGTGAAAATGTTAAATTTGGTTTGTTAAACATCAATTTTTGAATTACGTTGTTATCATTAATTTTGAAATTTCATTTTCCCCACATACCAGTACAACTTGTCATACTGAACGATGTTTTGATTGTCAAAATTTTTAGGATAATCTTACTAGAAATAAGATATTCAAAGAAAGAAGACATTGAAAGAAAATATATGAAGTATGGCTTAGAGGATATTGATAGATGGTCTATTTCTCATTAAGTTCTAGAACCCATATTTTGTAAACTTTGGAAAAAGATATTTTTATCCTACACCAAGTTTAGTTAGTCTAGTAAAATTTATTAATTATTTTTGATTATGTTGATCCTATTTTTGGGATAACGGCTCTAGTTTCTTGGCCTTCCTTAATTGGGGATTTCCGAGAAATGGGTTTGTTAAATGAACGCTACACCAACTCACCGCCCAATGCTACTGACCAACACCAACCACGAAACAAGACAACACGTGATCATAGGCTAAGTAAAAACCAAGCTCGATCCCGATCCCAATATCACCCCTTTTGGGGTTCTTGTCTCCCAAAACAATCAAGGGTATAAGATTACTTCTAACCTACATAACTCCTAGGTCTCTCAACCAAATACCATAATGTAGCATATCATTTTGATCATAAAAATTAGACCTTTGCAATAAAAATAGCCTCATAATCTAAATCCACTTGTTTTCTCTTGATATTCCTAAAAGATATACTTCTATAGTCTTATTATGATGTTTAAATCTATTCACTGGTCAAACTTGCTCCTTTATGCCTCAAACTATGATTTTAACCTAATAGCAACATATTGAACATCTTTATGTAATAAGATTCGACCCTTTTACTCATCACATGAAATCTATGTGATCTTTGTTGCTAAAATGACCCAATGGGATTTTGAGAAAAAGACCACTTCCTGAATGACCAAACATGTTCAAGGGTCCTTGAAATCCCTATGAATGATATAAATAAGTATATTTCACCTTAAAATGCAAGCCTTTTGTATAATGATCCTTCTTGGACCCTAAATATGATATTGTGACACTTGATGAGTCTTATATGGCCTTATGTGATGAATGGTAAACCTTATGCCTTAATTATCTAAAGTTACTCAAGGATTTTTTTGTGGCCTTGAAAAAATTAACTTATCATGTCTCGTATCCCTACTTCCCTTGGGAATCCTTCATGTTCTCTAATGGATATACATTCCCTAATCTTAACTTGAAAGGTGACCTTGTATACATGTTGATAACCAAGTTGCACATCTTGTATGTATCTTGCTCAAACAATGATCTATGATACATTATGAATTCAAATCAGTATCTTGATGATGCATCTTGTATTTATCTTGCTCGAACAATGATCTATGATACATTATGAATTCAAATCAGTATTTTGATGATGTTAATGAAACATAACTCTAGTAGGCACCACCTATACTCTAATGGTGTCCAACTTGCATGCTATCCACTCAAAATGACAAGTTTGACTAAGATAACACTTATGTTTCTCATCTAGCTTAAATCTTATGATCACTCCATCTAAGATCATGAAATCTTAATATTATGATCCCTAATCTTAGTTGTGATGTGTCGCCCTAAGACCTAGATGAATCTATGACGCATGATGTAACTTGATGATGATCTTACATGACTATTTGAGATATCAAAATCAATGATGAATGATAAGATGCCTAGATCTAGGGGACACATCCAACCACCATGATTATGACTAATGATGCCTAATCTTGATGTTCTAAATCCAATTATATTCATTTTGAATGTCAGGATCTCTATGTTGATTCAGTTGTCAAGATCTAGGCAAAGCTCCTGATTGTGGTTTCTAATCAAATAACTTAATCTTGTACTTTACTCTTAAGGTACACTTACTCTATTGACCCTACTATGGTATTGGCTTGTTTCTATTTGTACTTGTATGAATTATTGGCTAGGTAATTACTTGTTTGAGCTACTTGTTGCCTATGAATAGTACATTTGTTTTGCGTGAGATATGTCAAACAAACTTTGAACATAATTGAACTTGTCCATTATACAAACCTTGTGTACCTACCTATATTTTGGGGGTAAGGGAACAAGGTTGGGCACCCTACTTGAGATGTCAATATGATGTGGACCATGTCAAATAAAGGGTTGGCTAATCTTGAGCACCGTTACAGACCCTTCCAATGGGAAGCTGGTCAATGGCCATAATATGTTGTTAAGTATAATGGAAATACACCTAAATATGCTTTGGATAAAAGAATGCCGTTAAATTTTCTCATCTTGTTTCATCTTCTTGCTTTTATGATGTATCGAGGAAACTTTTATTATACTCTTAAACTGTTTACTTGCCTTTTCATAGCGTACTTAATGTTTTATCATTAATATGTTTTGTCTATTGAATTTGTAGTTCCCAAATCAAGATCCACTGCACTCAAGGATCTAAGCTCTGAAATGAATCACAAATGGGTATACTTGAATCTTGAAATGGGTAAATATCTCTTATCTCCAATTTTAGTATCCCATTATCTCATTTTTTGTTGTCAATGCTTTACATATATATTTCTTGTGTGAAATATTGATCCATTCTAGGGACAGATCCCCATGTCCAGTCGCCTTTGGCTATGTAGCCATTAGGAGTGTGGACTTAGGGTAATAAACAGATCCGTGATAGTAGTTGTGTCAAGTGTTGGATTTCAACTTTGTTGATGACTCATTCACCAACGTTGTCAAAAGTTCTAATAATCTTTTTTAGTTGTCTTTTGGTCTTCATGATGGTTTGAATGAAGTTTGTGCTATAGTTGTCGCTCTATAAGAAATTGATGCGAGTGTGTTGTTGATAGATAGAATTCTTCCATAGAAAGATGCAATGGTACTACTCTTAAAGTTCATTGGCATGAAGCTCATTACAGTGGGAAGAAGAGGATTTAGAAAGTTCCCGACTTATATCTAGTCAATGAAGAGTACAATAATTTTCTCTATGTTGATGTTTGATGTGTTTAGACTCTCATTTTTGGAAAGGTGGGGGAGTGTCTAGGGATGACTTATGGTTACCCCAAAGGGTGGAAGCTCCTTCTTGAACTCTTGGATGAGGCTCCAACTAAAATTGGCATGGAAGAAAATGTTATTTCTCCTTGTAGATGAAAGGCTTAAGACGCGGATCAAATTATGATCACAATATAGGTAAGGTAGGATACAGACACTAAAACCTCCTTGTACATATAGCCATCGATCATTTGTGATGACTTTGCCTATTTTCTCTCTAACTAGTAGTACCTTGAAGGTGAAGAAGTGTCCTTTGGCTTTTATGTCCACTAGGTAAGCAACAAAGGAGTCTCTTTGAGCATGTTGCTGTCGTAGTATCAACTTCTTGTTTGGTTAATAGGATCTAGCATGGCAGTTATATTTCCAACCACAATGCAGTCACCTTGGACATGGTGAGAGATTTCCTTAAGTAACTTCCATATATGTGGATGCTTGCTAGGATTGGGATTTCAATAAACAAAATTAATATGCCATCCACCATTAAATTGTAGTGAATAGTTTGCCTATTATTAACAATAATTTGAAAGGCACATTGAGCTAAATCTCAAAGTAAATAGATGCTTGTGGACAACCCAAGAGCTTCAACATGATGAGATAAAGAGTAACCAAGTTGCTTAATGATGCTCAGTGCAGTGTTACCACTGCATAAGGTGAAGTGGACCTTATACATATATTTATTTTCTTTAAGAAGATGAGTGTTGTCTTCGGATTTGGATATTTGGACATTCCAATAGAGAAAGTTCACCATATGAATAATTGTGTGGATAAAGGACGATGGGAGGAACCTAATTTATGGTTGGTGGGATGAGTCACAATCTCCAGTGTCACGGGGTCCTCTGAACTGAAAGGTGGAGTCTGATAAAAATCCCTCACTCATCTTGTCATCAACCAAGATAAACAAGGTGCCTTGATTAGCAGTCTAAGTCTGGTTGACTGTTGGTATTGTGCATCAGATTCTTGAGGATAACTAGTGTCTTCTTGTGACCCTTTCTATTCTATCTTTGGTTTTGGACAGTCTCCCAGTCATCTTATTCGTTTTATTTTTCCTTTGAGTTTTTATTGTGTTCACATGATTTGTGTGTTCTTCAGAAGTAGATTTAGGTGATGCATAATTTCCAATGGGGTTGTCTTGCTTTCCACCTTTGTTCATCATGAAACAACACTCATGTTTCCTATCATGGATATCATAGGTGTATGAAGTTGGGACATGTAGTGGTATGGTAGTGGAGGAAAAAGGTTATGAAGAAGATAGATAGGGAATGAGGGTATAATATGTATCTGCATGCCCAAATCCTTTGCACTTCATACAAAACATCCACATATTCTCATACTCAATATGGTATTGTTCTTCATTCAAAAACATTATAGGAAGAAGAGGTTTACAAGTGTCCACCTCATATGAAATTCTTGTGAATTTTCCACAATGACTAGTTGATGTGTTATCATCAATATTGATTGTAATTGCCCACTAGATCCCAAATGTTTTCTAGGTTTTGGTCCTAGTATTATAATAGCTAGTTTGACAAGTTGTCTTATTTATTGTTTGCTTTAGGAGTTGTTTATGTCTGGTCCTTTGGGGTCGTATAACCTAGGCTGATGGCCTTTTATAATAGCCTTTTTGTTCTAGAGTCTGAACTCCCTCAAATGAATCTTTCTCCTTTGCGAAACCAAATCAGATCCTGCAACACTCTCTGAGGAAGGAAAATAACTTAGGAATATAAGGCTTCCAAAATCTTCTATAATGACATAATGATGTTATGCTTTTGTTTGCAATAGTTCCGATTTGGTTGGGACATATCCAACACCAGATACCAATTTCTTGTGGGTGATTGGGCTTGAAGGGTGTAAACTTGGAATCATAATTAGTCAAAGAGATAGTTATGGAGAGTGTCCAAGGGTACCCAATAATGTCATTCACAAAGTCATAATGATTCACCAATTGAATGATGTAGCAACACATATCCAAATCAATGGCTCGGTACATGTTGGTAGGAGACTAGAGGATATGGATCCTATTGACTAGGGCTTGAAACCCTATGTTGATTCTGATATCCTTCACAATTGTGAAGAACTTATAGGGTTTGATGAGTAATTCAAGGTTTTTTGGATTCACATTTGTCAGGAGAGATCGACTTTGATTGATGAAGATATATTCCACTTTCAAAGTATCTAGCAAGACACGCTTGATGTGACGTTCCCAGATTTTCTAAAACTTAATCTGATGTGTGATGTCTGAATTGAAACCTCACCTTAGTGAGTATCCCAATTTAAACACCACACACTAGGATAAGAAGTAGAAAATCAAGGGAGTCAGAAGGAAATAATCAGTAGCACATGCACATGAACAATAATAAAACCACAACACATGTTCACCATTCAACATATAATTACAACATGAATTATTACAAAATTTGATATTACATATTGAACAACAAACTTACATATACATGTACTACCACTAAACTACATGATCTTAAGACATCAGGTCCACCTGTACATCAACTCGCCACACAACTCTCATCTATCAAGCTCTTCAAGATCACAACTACAACCTAAATAAAAGATTACATGTGGTACACGTCAGCACAATATTCAAGAATATTGTACTGAGTATGCCTACATGTCTTTTATATACCTCTCATCATATCTTGGTAATAAGATAAAACTAATACTTGGTAGCATTAAACAAATATAAGGAAAAACATATATTGGCAAAAAGATATTCATTAACAAAAGAGAACACATATATTTAATCAAATTTCCATCATATATCTCGTACATCTGCCCCCAAAGGCTTTGATATTTTTAGGTCTTATGATCTACTACCAATGAGTTTGAGATCATTTTACGTGTGATCTACTACCAAAGAGTTTGAGATCTAACACATGTGATCTACTACGTACCAAAGAGTTTGAGATCACTTCAATGCACTGTACTACCAAAGAGTTTAGTGCTATCATATGATAGATCATATATCTTATGTTTCATGTGTTCATAGTCATAAGTATGGAAAATCAAGCAAAATATCATACAAGAACAATAATTTCATCCAATTTCATATGCCAAGTATTTTACTACACATATAACACAAGCATATTGTATAATAAGACAAGTAAGAGGTAATGACATACCTTCCAAAGAGATAGATCATTCTAATCACATATTCCTCATGTCATCTATAACTTTGTTAAACCTGATCAAGACAAGATCATATACTATCATCAAATTCTCATCATCTTACTTCTCATCTTAACCCTAATCGTGTTCATTTGAGTTTCTCTTAGTTCATTAGGATATGTGTATCATTACTTTATTCTTGTCTTAGGATTATCTCACTGATGCCATTTTCCAGATTACATCTCGTTATCAAAGTTCATCATCTGAACATTAGGTTCCATATCCTTTTTGTGCACATATTAACCCTAGGTTACATCATTAACCTAGATTAGGGTTTTATAAAATGTATTAAGATTCATCTTCATATAACATGGATTATGTTCATCATTATGATCTTAATATTAAAACTGAGGTTCCATATAATGATATGAGCTTACTCTATAAATTTCATCATTTGTTGGGCATGCATGCATTTATTACATTTTATTTAGTGTTAAAAGCCCTAAATGGCAACATTAAGCAAATTACATGATTCCATACATCAACATAGCCATATCTAACATCATATACATTAAATACATGGTTATGGACTTACTGACATTTTCCCATAATTTTATGTCATCGTTTGCTATTTATTATCCATGAAAAAAGCATTACACATCTTACATGATATTGCTGATATTTAAAGAATTAAAATGCTGATATAAAGCTTCCATATTGTTCTACGCACCTTTCTGAGAATTTTGGTATATTACATGCATTTTTCTGATAAGCGTGCTAATTATTATGAATTATACAAGATCTAAACATTTACTGAATTATTACCTTTTTCTGGCCCATGAGCCGCTGACACGTGGCCCTGAGGGTGCGGCTCACTGGCTTCTCTCCACTCGGCCAGCCGGTTAACGGCCTGGTCTTGGTTCATGATTCTGGGCCATCCGCTCGCCCTTCCCCTTCGCGATTCCACATGATCTGACGAGCCGCCTGCTCTGTTTCGCGAGGCGCCGCCGCACGGTGGGTCTCCAGTGAAGAATCAACACCACCATAGCATTCCTCGTCGTCCCTTGAGGATGAAAATAGGTTCAGATACCTGTTCATGATCTCCCTGGCTACTTAGCTCCCATGTTTCCTCTCTAGAGCTCTACGACCACGAGCTCCAAGAAGCTGCGCCACTGGTTGCTACCATTGCGGAGGAAAAAGGGGTGAACAACCTTCTCTGCTCCCCGTCCAAGTCTGAAGCCTCCATGAGTCATGTGCAACACTTCGAGACTCGACCAAGTTCTCCATTGTTGGTGCAGGGGTCTTGCAACCCTCCTCCGAGCTACATCTTCACCTCCATCCAACCATGGCTTCGGCGGCCATGGAACCCATAGTGGATGGGCACGAAACCAGTGGCATTCAACTCCACTGTGACCTAGCTTCATTTTCCCTTCTTCATCTTCCTCCTATCTACCCTCTGCCTTCATATACTCATCCCAGCCATCACATGCTCCATGCGGTGGAGAGGACAGTGAATGGGAGATCTCGTTCTCCCTGCTCTCTTCGTCAAACTCCCAAAATGAGGGGTCGGGGTTTAGGTCTGGTCAAGGTGAGAAAAACCGCCCACTTCAAGCTCTTCACTGAGCCACGACCACAATGTGGGGTGAGGCTAATGCTTCCCACTCGCTATAACCCCACGATCTCCAGTCTGACTGGAGGTAGGTGATGAAGATCCAGCCATCCAAGGTACATCCAACGACTATAAAATAACTCACCCAAAGTAGGATACGGGCTCACTTAAGTTGGAGGGACTCAACCATTAGATTAGACATGAATGGCCAAGATTTGTCCACATAGATGTAGCCCAAACTAGGGGTTCATGACACTTCATTTGATCAGCAACTTAGGTCTATCAAACACCAAAAATTGTACATTATTTCAAAAATTTCAAACCTTCATAACTCCCTCTAGAATACTCTGATTGCCACCAAAGTTTAACCATAGCTTCCCTACCTCTCGAGTTACATTCTAATCCAATTTGGTGACAAAACTCAACTATTTGATTATCCAATTAAATACCTCAAACAGGAATAATGTTAAGGATCTTAATCATAATATCAACATCAATCAAAAATGCAACTTTTCCAAAAGGCTTAGAACTTTAAAAATATCTCAACATACATGAAATCACTTATGTATTTCCAAATTTTAAGGTTCCAAAAGTCCACTCCATCATATCCTACACACCTTAAAAGATATTTCATCCTCGAAATTAATCCAAAAGTCCAGTCTATCACATCATATACAACTTAAAGAAATTCCATCCTCGAAATTAAGAAAAAACCACTTACTTCAAGGATAAACCAAAAAGGTCTCAAACCACATGTACATATCCACTTTAGATGCAACATATCCACCACCAAAAGATTCAAACTATCCATATCTCTCTAGAAGATTCTAAGAGAAACAAGGGTTTACCACCCCTCTTCATATATGGCCAAAACTAGGTTTTAGGAACTCTGATAATCTTATGACATATTTCATATTTTAGGATTTTCATCCTCATTATAGCCAAGCATCAATATTCCAACATAACATTTTTTATGCCAACATCATTACATAGTGCAAAATATTTAGATAATATTCATCCTATTTATTAAGCACTATCATTATCACTATTTGGCATGTATCATTAAGATGATCTCATTTCACTTTCCTATTAAGTTACAAATTTATTAGTGAATTCATCACTAGATTCACCAAACATATTACATCATGATTCATTTAATGTGTATCATTAGTGTCATCTCATTATACTTTCTCATATTAGGTTATAAACTCTTTTAGATATTCCTCATGAGATTAGACAACTATTCACATTATCATAATTATTCAAGTGTATGGTTAACCATATATGCGTTAGCGTCTAATAAACCATCTATAGGTTGTTCCACATGTCATTATATCTACATCTCAAGATTACAACATGCACACATATATTCTATCATGGTTATGCTAGACAAACTTATACAAGTGGCTTGTCAAACGTATATCAAAACTTCATCTAGTCTAATTGAGGTCTTAACCCTGATCATGAGAGTAATGTCATGCTCAGTCTCTCTGAGCTAACTCAACTCCATGAGTATATCATAAGCATATACTTTATTTTTCCTCTCTGATCAAGGGTTATTAGGTCTACCTCATTGACACTAGTGATTAACTTCACAAGGTCTAGCCACATAAGCACAACCAAAACATGACATGATGTTCTCATCACATGTCTTCTAACCATGAATCATGCTTACCCAAAACTCTCTTATATACACCACTAGATTCCTATGTGGGAAAACAGAAACCCGAGAATGAGGCTTCACAGAAACTAACATAGCTACCTCCTCCAGGGTATTGGGTTCTCTCCCTCACCTGGATGGCATGCACTCATATTCATATTTGCATATACACATATAACCAGCCTCTCTCTATCTCTAGGGTTTGGTCTTCCCAAGGACATCTAGGGTTCAACAAAACTATAGGAATCATGCATAAAGCAACTCATATCAATCACTCAGGAGTATTCTAGTTTAGGACATATCATATCACATATTTCTCATCATTATCATATCTTAGAGTTTAGGTTCGCTAACCTTCTCCCAATGGGTCTCACTCTCTTTGAAGTTAACCCTAAAACTGGTCCTAACACTAGAGGTCCTCCTTTGTAAAAGAGCTTGAGGCTCATGCTGAGTCATAACCTTGTCTTAACTTAACATATCTTATCTCATAAAAAAGCCTATTTACTTGCATGATCAAAACTTATCTCAAATCCTCAAAACTGAACGTAAGTCCTCAAAGACAAACATATATCATCATAAACTATCTTATATCATCTCTATCAAACTTACATCATATCATCAAAACTTATTTCATCTATTCCATCTTTCATATATTCCAAACAAGGCTCTAGAAATCTAATCTAGAACTATCTCTCTCTTCTAGACTGATGTCATTCACTTTCACTTAGGTTACGTGACCACCTCCTACTCGTACATGTGTAGGGACACATTTTCGTAATACATATACATAATAAAATATTATATAGTTTTTCTCTGAGAAAACAAACGTCAGAGAAAACTATCAAGGTCCGATCCGATTGGAATAAAAAACCAAATCCAGAAAATGAGTGTCCCACACATAGTAGAGAGTACAGTGCCATGAAAACTAGTGAAAGGGGTGAGAACGTGGTGTAGACCAGTGTAACTACTCTAGATAATGAGCGCCATATGTCTAGGGTTTCTCTTACTTTTATGTACGTCATTTCTAAATAATGCAATGTCCCATACCGTTGCACTATAAGGAAAGAACGACATCTAAGGACTTGCTATACAACAAGCATCAGTCTAGATCAAGTTCTCAAACATCTAGGTGCTAACCTAGAGGCTAGGTCAGATCTAGTCTCTAAAAGATGACTAATCTAACCATAAAAGATTATTAAGTTCAAGGTTCTTTAGTTTGAGTTGCATAATGAGAAAATGTCATGCTTTACTATTGTTCATGCTTTGATACCACCTGTGATGTCCCCGGATTTTCTAAAACTTAATCTGATGTGTGACGTCCAAATTGAAACCTCACCTCAGCGAGAATCCCAATTTAAACACCACACACTAGGCTAAGAAGAAGAAAATCAAGAGAGTCAGAAGGAAACAATCAGTAGCACATGCACATGAACATAATAAAACCACAACAGATGTCCACAATTCAATATATAATTACAACATGAATTATTACAACATTTGATATTACATATTGAACATCAAACTTACATATACATGTACTACCACTAAACTACAGGATCTTAAGACAACAAGTCAACCTGTACATCAGCTCGCCACACAACTCTCAACTATCAAGCTCTTCAAGATCACAACCACAACCTAAATAAAATATTACATGTGGTACACATCAGCACAATATTCAAGAATATTGTACTGAGTACGCCTACGTGTCTTTTATATACCTTTCGTCATATCTTGGCAATAAGATAAAACTAATACTTGTAAGCATTAAACAAATATAAGGAAAAGTGTATATTGGCAAAAAGATATTCATTAACAAAAGAGAGCACATATATTTTAATCACATTTCGATCATATATCTTGTACATCTTCTCCCAAGGGCTTTGATATTTTTAGGCCTTATGATCTACTACCAAAGAGTTTGAGATCATTTTACGTGTGATCTACTACCAAATAGTTTGAGATCTAACACATGTGATCTACTACCAAAGAGTTTGAGATCATTTTACGTGTGATCTACTACCAAAGAATTTGAGATCTAACACATGTGATCTACTACCAACGAGTTTGAGATCACTTCAATGCACTGTACTACCAAAGAGTTTAGTGCTATCATATGATGGATCAAATATCTTATGTTTCATGTGTTCATAGTCATAAGTATGGAAAATAAAGCAAGATATCATACAAGAACAATCATTTCATCCAATATCATATGCCAAGTATTTTACTGCACATATAATACAAGCATATTGTATAATAAGCCAAGTAAGAGGTAATGACATACCTTCTAAAGAGATAGATCATTCTAATCCCATATTCCTCATGTCATCTATAACTTTGTTAAACCTGATCAAGATAAGATCATATACTGTCATCAGATTCTCATCATCTTACATCTCATCTTAACCCTAATCGTGTTCATTTGAGTTTCTCTTAGTTCATTAGGATATGTGTATCATTATTTGTATTCTTATCTTAGGATTATCTCACTGATGTCATTTTCCAGATTACATGTCATTATCAAAGTTCATCATCTGAACATTAGATTCCATATCCTTTTTGTGCACATATTAACCCTAGGTTACATCATTAACCTAGATTAGGGTTTTATAACATGTATTAAGATTCATCTTCATATAACATGGATTGTGTTCATCATTATGATCTCAATATTAAAACTGAGGTTCCATATACTGATATGAGCTTACTCTGTAAATTTCATCATTTATTGGGCATGTATGCATTTATTAAATTTTATTTAGTGCTAAAAGCCCTAAATGGCAACATTAAGAAAATTACATGATTTCGTACATCAACATGACCATATTTGACATCATATACATTAAATACATGGTTATGGACTTATTGACATTTTCCCATAATTTTATGTCATCGTTTGCTATTTATTATCCATTAAACAAGCATTACACATCTTACATGATATTGCTAATATTTAAAGCATTAAAAGGCTGATATAAAGCTTCCATATTGGTCTAAGGACCTTTCTAAGAATTTTGGTATATTACATGCATTTTTCTAATAAGCGTGCTAATTATTGTGAATTATACAAGATCTAGACATTTACTGAATTATTACCTTTTTCTGGCCCATGGGCCGCTGACACGTGGCCCTGAGGGTGCGGCTCGCATGCTTCACTCCACTGGGCCGGCCAGTTTATGACCTAGTCCTGGTTCATGATTTTGGACCATCCGCTCACCCTTTCCCCTTCGCGATTCCATGCGATCTGATGAGCCGCCTACTCTGTTTCGCGGGGTGCCTCCGCACGGTGGGTCTTCGGTGAAGCATCAACACCACCATAGCATTCCTCGTCATCTCTTAAGGATGCAAACATGTTCGGATACCTCTTCATGATCTCCTTGGATACTCAGCTCCCACGTTTCCTCTCTAGAGCTCCACGACCACGAGCTCCAAGAAGCTGCGCCGTTGGTTGCTGCCATTGCAAAGGAAAAAGGGGTGAACAACCTTCTCTGCTCCCCGTCCAAGTCTGAAGCCTCCATGAGTCACATGCAACACTCTGAGACTCAACCAAGTTCTCCATTGTGGGTGCAGGGGTCTTGCAGCCCTCCTCCGAGCTACATCTTCACCTCCGTCCAACCATGGCTTCGGTGGCCATGGAACCCATAGTGGCTGGGCACGAAACCAATGGCATTCAACTCCACTGTGACCTAGCTTCATTTTCCCTTCTTCATCTTCCTCCGATCTACCCTCTGCCTTCGTATCCTCATCCCAACCACCACATGCTCCATGCGGTGGAGAGGACAGTGAATGGGAGAGCTTGTTCTCCCTGCTCTCTTCGTCAAACTCCCAAAATGAGGGGTCAAGGTTTAGGTCTGGTCAAGGTGAGAAAAACCGCCCACTTCAAGCCCTTCAAAAAGCCATGACCACAACATGGGGTGAGGCTAACGCTTCCCACTCACTGTAACCCCACGATCCCCAGTCTGACTGGAGGTAGGGGATGAAGATCCAACCATCCAAGGTACATCCAACGACTATAAAATAACTCGCCCAAAGTAGGATCTGGGCTCACTTAAGTTGGAGGGCCTCAACCATTAGATTATCCACGAATGGCCAGGATTTGTCCACATAGATGTAGCCCAAATCAGGGGCGTGTGTCACTTCATTTGATCAACAACTTAGGTCTATCAAACACCAAAAATTGTACATTATTTCACAAATTCCAAACCTTCATAACTCCCTCTAGAATACTCTGATTGTCACCAAATTTTAACCATAGCCTCCCTACCTCTCGAGTTACATTCTAATCCAATTTGGTGACAAAACTCAACTATTTGATTATCCAATTAAATACCTCAAAAAGGCATAATGTTAAGGATCGAAATCTTAATATCAACATCAATCAACAATGCAACTTTGCCAAAAGGCTTAGAACTTTCAAAATATATCAACATACATGAAATCACTTATGTCCTTCCAAATTTTAAGGTTCCAAAAGTCCACTCCATCATACTTGACTACTGATGAGAGACATGGAAAAGTACCTGTCATGGCATCCATGTATGTGTGCAAGGATTCAATGGTTTTAATTTTGTCTATCATATATTTGTTTGAGACAAAATTGTGGCTTTAAGGATGCTTGGATTCTTGTTGCATGTCCTTATTATTGGAAGTTCCATCAAAAGAAGCAGATGCATGTCATGTTTAATGATGGTCATGGTGAAGGAGACCTCAACCACCACCATGAATGTTGCTGCCACAGTCTCTATTGTGGCATCTCCCACCCACGACCATGATTAGGGTTTTAAAATACATTATTTGATGGTAATTAATTAATCCTTCAGGTGATTAGTATTATAAATTCAACACTTAATAAGTCTTGGTATAAATTTGACCTTCTAGAATCTTCTAATTCTTGGTGGATGAAGGAAAATATATAAACATGGATTCTTATACCAAACTGATTAAGAAGGGGAATTAATACATAGTACTTATTATTTTTGTAGAGAGATAAAAGTATTGAATGGACTAAAAAGAAATTTATGCTAAAATAAAATTCTCCATATCTTAATAAACCTAGTTATCAAAATTCATGTCATATAGAATTTATGTGATCATTCAAATATTAGATACAAGTAGTGACTCATTATGCACTTATAATCCATGCTTTTAAACCCATTTTCCCTAAGTCTATTTCTTTAAATTATTTCATATCCTCATAATGCAGATGTTACTCCCTTCCCCTTGTCAGTTTCATCATGCTAACCCAACATCTGCCAAGGGATAGAAAGCTAAGTAATCAGATCATTGTCTCCTCTTATTTTCTCTTATTCTTCTATTCTTTATCTATCCCTATTTTCTCCTCTCCTCTTCCTCGTCCCTTTTATTTAATGGTAATGATATCTTATAGTATATGAGATCATTTTTGTGTATTACATTAACTTCACTCGGAAAGTTGTCCACAATTACAACCTTATCCAAATTTTTTAGTGCATTGGTTTCTAAGTAGTGGATAAGTTCATTGATTACTCAATCCACATGCCTAACATTGAAGGAATCATGTCTATAAGAGTAGGCGGCAATGCACTTGATTAGACTACCCTCATACCCTTTGCCATATTCTTCTTCATTTCTTACACTCATTAGGGAAAGGTAGTCCATCCCCATCATGATATTCCTATGGCCCAAATCGACAACCTCTTTCATTGTTACATGTTCTTCCAACACCTCAGTAATGTACGAAGACCTACAACTGGGTGCTTTCTCCTAGAGCGTGACAATCATCTTGCCCATGCTATCCCATAGAGATACTCCCAGACCTACATGTTCATTGGTTTTTCATCTTGCATCCATGTTCAAATTCATTTTGTCTCTTCTTGGTAGTGTCCAACTGGTCATGTGGAGGTATAGAACCATATTCTCTCAAGTATGAATGAAGTATCCACTATAGTCATTGACCATGTTTTGGATGGTATTCGCCCAAGCTTGGTTTGATGACTAGAATCCTTTGAATATTTCTTTGTTTCTTACAGTCCAAGTGATCCACTTATAAGTTGTAAGCTCGTCCATTTTGTAGAGATTTCCAAGTTTCATAAGTTCATTGTAGAAAAATTCAATATTAGTTGTGGTGTTTAGTACCAAGTTTGATCTCACCCAACTGCTTTCCCAATCTCATTGGGCATAGGTGCATATGAATACATTGTGTTGCATGTGTCCACTATCTTCCTTGCATATTAGCACACCTCATCCATCATCTCATGTTGCTGCATTAGCTTCTTCTTGGTGGGATGATGCCCTTTGTGAAATGTCACAAGAAGTGGTTCAATTTTGGTGGCAAATGGTTCATTTGTAGTTGCTTCCATGTCAAACATTCCCCCCACCCTGGCTCCTCCATACTTGACCTCCATGCATGCATATCTTGTTGAGTAGACACCCTTAAGATCAGCTTCCTTGGTCAAGAAGGCTTCCTCATCTTCTTCGTTTAGGGGTAAACCCTTGATCAGTTCAATGATATGTTGTAGAAGAACACTAAACCTTTGATGTAGACCCCATATCGTTCTCTCATGGTTAATGAGCTCATAGAAAAGTACTAGATCATTATCCTTACTTTGTGGGTATCTATGGTGTGGGCCAAGGAGGCCTAGGATCCACCGGTCTTTTAATATCTTCATCCACGATGCATTTCCCACTTTCCAAAGGAAGTTGTGGCATATAGTCTGGATAGATTCCCATTTTCTATGGCAAGTGTAGCTGGGGATGTAGCCGATAGACACATCTAGTATGTCCAACTCTTGAGATATTTGCCCAAAATACTCTAGACACTAGATATTAAGGGTTTGTTGCCATTGTCCAACCCTATTTAGGCGATAAAGATTGGTTAAAAGTCCCTATATTACATAATCCCATACAACCTATATTCTTCAGGTTGCACATCGACCCCCAATTTACCCGATATATCTTTCTCTCTTCTTCTATGAATACTCACCAAAAACATGTAATTGTTATATTTATCTCTTCAATAAGACCTTTAGGTAGTTTGAAAATGCTCATCAAATATTTTTGAATTTCCTATATCACCTTTTGAATAAAGAAATCTTTCCCCAACCTCTATAATAGATTTTACATCCATCCTTGAAGGCGGAGAGAGACCTACATATTTGAAATGGCCCACTGTGGGATGTGTTTTCCCAAACCATAAGGTTTTCCCTAAAGTGTAGCACTTAGCTGGGGGGACTTTCTTCTTCTGATGTTATTTCATACAATATATTTAATATTTCTTTGATCTACATGTTTGTTTGGGGACACCTAGGTGCTTATCTTGTGTATCCACCTCCTCCCGCATGTAGATGGTTTTAGATTTGTAGTCTTCTTTCTAACATGACATTACCGGTGGAAGTAACTTCTGACTTGTCATAGTTGACCTTTTGACCTATTTCTCTTTCATATTTTTAATGATCTCACTTAGGTAAGAGTATTCATTAATTAGGCATTGCACGTGTAAAGATGATTGTGTCATCTGCAAATAAAAGATGTTAAATTCTTGGGGCATGTCTGCTAATCTTTTTCTTGTGAAACTTTCCTTCCTATGAAGTTTTTAAGAGGGAATAAGAAAATTCTTTAGTATCAAAAAAGGTAGAGGGATTAGGATCACCTTACTGAAGTCATCATATGGGGTTTTGAAATGCACTTACTTTTCCCAATGATGATGAAATGGTGAGTTTTCTAGATACGCATGCATTGACTTTGGATCTCGATAATATTGGGATTCACATCCTCTCCATGACTCTATCAAGAAAATTCCACCCAATCATGTCATATGCCTCACTCCTATCAACATCAGTGCCATGACTCCTTTATCTTTCTTCTTATGCTTCATCGTATGGAGCATCTCATATGCTATAAGGGCATTCTAAGTGATCAGTCTTCCTTTCACAAAGGCACTTTGATTCTCAAAAAAATAATTATCTAGAAGTAGATTTTTACGATTGGAAATAAATTTAGAAATGATTTTATGGGATACATTACATAACCTAATAGGCCTGAATTTAGAGATTAACTTTGGTTTTAGAATTTTTGGAGTTAGTACAATGGCAGTCTTGTTAATTCTCCCTAGACTTATTTTTGCCCTCCATCACCCTTTAATGCAACCAATGATATCCCCCGTGACAATGTCCTACAAGCATTGACAGAATGCAACCGTCATACCATATGGTCCTAGAGCTTTGTTTGGATGCATATGAGTCAATGTTTGCCAGATTTTAGTCTCTTCAGTTCTCTATCCAAAAACCTTCCATCTTCCTTAAAAATAATCCGTTTCATATTCTCTAACACCGGGTCCATATTCGTAGGATGTGATGTGGAGAATAGATCTTTAAACAAATTAATCACTTCCTTAATCTGCTTTCGTGATCCACTCATTATTGGTATCGAATAGACTTGTAGTGCTATTTCAAATCCTCCTCTGACTAGCTTTGTGATGGAAATATTTGGAACTTTTGTCACCATCTCTCATTGCATTAGCACATTCCCTTACATGCCACTGACTCTTGTCTAGTTTGAGCAACACCCAAATCTCCTTAGAAATTGTATGTCATCCACTCGACCTAGAATCATTGAGTGGTCTATTCTGTGCCTCCTTTAGATGATCTTTAGCCACCTATAAATTCTTCCTTATCTCTCCAAACTTCTCAAAAGCCAATAAATGAGATTATTGATAGAACGTTTTATGGTCATGAAGCTCGAGTCCTCATTCCTCTCTCTAAGCATTTTCTATAACTATTCTACACTCTAAAGAAGATAATTGAAAGGTTTCAAGTACTTCATTGTTTTCCTCCACTTCCTTCTTCCTCTCCCTCTTTCCATTATCATAATTGTGCATGGTCTAAAACCTATATGGAGAAATGTTGCACTTTGTGGATAGGGTACAACATGCACCACCCCATGTCAGCCAAGAACCTATCAGTATCTCGTTTATCCGATTACTCTTTTCTTGCTTTTTTTGACAACTAAATAAGTTGCCTTTGTTCCCCATGTCTTTAAGTTGACAACACTACATTGCCTCTTTGAAATTTCCCATTTTCCATTCATTGTTTGGTTGTCTCCCACCTTCTATGAGTCTAATTGTATCTCATTGAAGTCCCATCCTAAAATTTTAGGAGCATTAGAAGGGAAAAAACTATTTTCATAACGTCCCACGTGTTGTGCCTCTCATTGAAAACAACACACCCATACACTCCATAAAGTGAAAAATTCCATCATTCCTCAACTTCCCCACTTCAACATAAATATGATGGTCTGAGTGTGATTTAATTGAACTCCATTTCCCATCCACCACAGATAAATACCTCCTTCCTACCCTATACTACCCACTACAAATCCATGTTCAAAACCACAACTCCTTCACAGATAATGTAACTCACCACTCCTTGTCATGCTCTTCATGAGTAAGACCATGTCGGGCATTTCTCTTCAACACTTTGACAGGAGAGAGTCAGACATCCTAGGGATGTCCATGCCCTCAAAATTCCAACACAATATATTTCTTTCCCTTAACGTTCCTGGGATTCTCCAATGCATTCTACTTCATTCTTGCCTTCACAAATGTGGATCTAGCATTTTGTAAATTTCTCCCTGATTCTCTTCCTTCCTCTATCACCATGTCAGCTCAATCACCCATTCCATCCATGTCTCTCTTTTAACCAATATGAGTGATTTCATCTGGTATCTCCTCGATCCTACCTACCTCATCCATCTCCCTTTCCTTTTTCATCCTTTGAATTTTGTTCCCTTTTGATCCTCTTATGCCTTCATGTGTACTAATAAATGTAGGTTGAAAGTGTTGGGCTTTGATCCTTCATCTTGTCTTTCCATCCGTGTTGTGTCTTATTTTGTGTTTTTTGTAGTTTTTCCTAACTATTGGTTGTCTACTAGGACGGCCTTTCCTCATGCCACTCTTCTTTTTATTGTCTAATGTGAATCCATGCTTGAGGGGAAGCCTGATGGTGCTTTGCTTCTTGGTTATAGATAATCCCTATTATTCTCCTACTTAGTAAATGTATATTGTGGCGCACAATATATCTTGCTATTCCCTTATATATTTGTGTTCTGTCTCGAATTAAGGATCAATTTACCATTTTTTACTTGGAAGTAGTCCCCTCATAGGAATATTTGATTCTACTCCCCATGGCCTTATTTCCCATCTCAGGTGTGACGTAAATCTCCCCCAGAGTTTCCCCATTGCTCTTTGCCTGCCTTGAAAGGGAAATCATGGTGTCTTGATAACCTTCAGTCATTTCCTTACCACTATCATTACTCTTGAATCAAGTCCTCTACTACATGATGACTTGGAGTCTTCTCCTCATCTATGGTTCTCGAATTATGGGGTGACGTGATTTCTCTGTTGGTATTACTTCTCTTAAACAAGTAATTATCAATTGGGACTCACCATCATATGTTTGGGGATAATTTAACCCATGGACCCCAACCTCTAGGCTGTTATGGGTAACCTTCTTCTTCTTGGCAGTCCTGACTATTATGTCCAATGAGCTCACAATAATAGTAGTATGATGTTTACCTTTTATACTGATCTCAATTGTGTATAACCACCCTTATTAATCTCATATATTTAAATGCTCTTGATAAATTTCAAGATGTTTATGATCACCTTGGCTCAGAAAAGTTTGTCCCATCCCAAATTTATTAGGTGGAATGTTATGACTTCACCTATATTTCCAACAAACCAGGCCACCACTTCCTCAAAGTGATACCCTGATAGTAGGATTTACAACCATATCCAAAATAAGCATTCAATCAGATCTGTAGGTAAATATGTCTACAAAACAAACAACGAAAATTAAATTTGTCTTCCAATTTTTCCTTTGAATAGTTGATCACGTCAATAACTATGTAATGTGAAGAATGGTTTGTTATGTCATACCTGGTCCTAGAGAAAGTCTAGTGATGGTTCGCGGTAGCATGTGCCTTTCTTCAAGTCACACCCGGACAACATTACCAATAGCTCCTAGTCAATCACCACGGATAATAGTTGACCTTGTCCTCCTAGAGGTAGGTAACAACCTCCTCACCTCTATAGTAGTCCACACGGACAACGAAGAGCTCCTATCATTCTAGAAGAACAAACAAGAAGGTGTTACCCCTTCTAGTCGGTGTACTAGAACCAACTTGCTCTCTCACAATTGTTCTCCCTTGCTATCCCTCATTTATCAAGTAGGACTTGCTCATGTTCTCTCGATTACCACCACTAGAGAAGACAACAATTTTTAGAGAGATTAATGTTTTCTAAGAAGCCTACACTACACCTCTATTTTTATGAAGGTTAGGGTCAGGGTTCCCAGTCTAAGCGGGAGTCAAAGGGGATATAGTTTCATAAATTTTTGCATCCCGTGAGCAAGAAAATGATTAATTCAGAGATAAACTGGTCGAATGGCATGTGAGCTGATCGGTTCGACCCTTGAGATGGTCATTTTTCATCATGTTTCCCAATTGCAATTGTAATGGAAATCAAAATCCAATTGATGCATAACATGGCATCAACACTAATCCTTGATTCATTCAAAATTGATCAACCAAACGACCAGTTCTTAACCTGAACCAATCGGTTCATGGACCTAAGCTGATTGGAATGGGTCGGTTCATGCTCCAGATTGCCAATGTTGGTTCAATTGACCTGACACTCTGAAATGATCATTTTAACACTTGAATCAGTCAGTTCACAATCCACTCAGTCAACATTTAACCAAAATTGTTTAAATTGTATACTTAAATGATTCATAATCAACTTTAAACCTTATTCATGAACAAACTTCTATTCAAACTGTATCCTATGTGTGTGACCCTTTAGGTTCCAAGTTACATTGGTAGTGAATGTCAATAACTATTTTATGATATCATAAGCAATGAGCGATATCTAGCAACACATCATTTCTACCCAAGTAATCAGAAAGTTGGAGAGCAACTTCAAGCTACAATGTGTTATTGGTGTTATAGTGATCCTATAGTTCCTTTGTCTATGATATCTAGATTGAACTTGAGCCATGGAACCATCATCCTTTCAATGTTCAATCCATGCTCCTCATACTAGAGCAGACTGTCTGAGATATATGTGAACTGGATATCATATATTGATTCACATACACATGCACATGCTTTTTCTCAGTCTCACTTATCATGTGGACTGGATATCAAACTCCTATAGGAGGGATAAATCACATCTACATCACTCACAATCATCCCCAAGTGTCACAATGAACTCAAACACCACCTTTATGACAACTACTTATTAAAGATCATAGTGGATGATGTCAAAGTATATTGAACGACATGTGATGCCTATAGTGACTTTAGGTCTAAGAACTACAATCACCACCATCACTATGAGAGATGATTTGACTACCATTTATGGTTTCCATGTGTCACACTTAAGGTGGGTATGTCAGAGACATTGTTCTCCAATAAGTATCTATGTGTTGGTTTGATATCATATATTACGATTAATGAGATTTTGTCATCAACAACCACACACTCTAGGATTATGTGTTATTCCTATCTATCAACCTTAAACAATAACATCCGACCAAGGATATAACGAGAATGGATATAGTCTTGACTTATGTATGATCTCATTGTTCAAGTCATCAAGCCGAAGACATACGTCATTGATTAAAATCATTCTATATACATTCATTGTGTTTCATCATCATCTCATAACTGATTGATACAAAATAAATTAGAAGATTGCCTTGTCACCAATCAAATCCTTTACATGATAGGCCATCACAATCATCATATGATTGTCTCTCTTGGCAAACATACTAGCAGACTCCCACTTGCACTTAGAACCAATCACACATGAATATTATTCTAAGTGATCTTAAACATGTCCATCATGTTTCTGTTGTGCAAGTGCTAATCCAATGGGTTAGCAACATTTTCCTTTAATAAGTGTATTTCATGTTTCACATCTCTTCAACCCCTCATATGAGATGGAATTGTTGTAGTATGATATTTGATATTCCTTGCCTAACCAGTAGCTCCATTATTTTCATAATATCTCTACTGTGTGATCAATGGTTGGAACATCCTATAGTTCATCTATGTGGAATTCATGATCCATATAGTATCCTTTGTTATGTTCATAACACTAGGGTACTCTACTTCTATTTGTAGAATTAAATAATGGCTTGTAGTTTGGAACTTTTCCAGCTTATAGTTCTAGTTATAAGTTCTAACACAAATTTTAGATTTTGATCATTAATTTTCTTTGACATTTTGGAATCTTGCATCAGTGGAACCCTTTAAACCCAACTCTTCCTAATTACCATAATTTAGGAATTTATCCTTAGTGCTTCTCAAGTACTTAAGGATGTTCTTTAAGACATTCTAATGATCTTCATTGGAATCTGACAGATATTATCTCATCATGTCCAATACATAAAAGATAATTGGATGAGTGCATCACGTTGCATACATGATATATCTAATTGAGAATGCATATGTCATCTCACTCATGTTTTCCCGTTCTTCACAAGAATTGGAACATTGGGATCTTGAGAGACTAAAACCATGGATCGTGGACTGATGTTCTCTTATTGAGTCCTTCATGTTGAACCACTTCTATGTCTTGCCAACATACATACTCTTGTTTAGGTCAAGAAACTTTCTAATATTATCTCTATATATCTCAATTCCTATCACATGGGATGCTTCACCTAAACCCTTCATAGAGAAGGTACTTTCCTTGCCAGGTTTCAATACTTATAGATTTCGGATGTTATTCCCCATCATTATGTAGAATATTAATACACTCACACTAAATCTTTCGTAATCACCAATTTCATTTTTATACTTAACTCAAGTCAAACTCTTTGATTGTCTTCTCAAATCAATGATTCCAACTTTGAGATGTTTGCTTCAATCACATTGACTTCCCTTTGTAGTTTCTAGACTTTATTTGCATTAATGGAGTTAATTTATTTTAAGGAATGTGGTTTTAATATCCATATGCCACTACTACAGAAATGGCTTATAACGTCACATTTAGAGGCATCGATTGTATCCCAAAAACCACCGCCTAAACCCTAAAACGTCAGCTGAAAGCACAAACTAACATCTATATGTGAAGACCAGCCAGGCACAGGTATCACTTTTTATTTAGTGTCGGTTGCTTAATAAGAAATCGACACCTAAAATCACCCACCAAATCCAATTTTTTCAGTGCAAAAAAATTACCTCCAAAATTTCACATATGGCATAAGTTGTTTACCAAATAACTAACGACTAAAGATTTTTCACGAGATAGAAATCAGGCCCACTTTTGTCATTGGTTTTCATGAAAGAACCGACACTGATGTGTTTTCACGCGCTGTCCCCGTGAAAATTTTTAGGGTTTAGGTTGCCCAATAGGCATCGGTTTTTTGTGGTAACCGATGCTTTTGGATCTTAGGTGTCAATTTCTGAAACAACTGATGACGATTGTTAACTTGATAGGCCCCATGAAATAGACTCTTCCCCATTCTCTATTTCATCGTGAAACATAGCTCGATCTCTGGCGATTCTACTTGACATGTCGCTCGTCTGCCGCCATCTGCCACTGCCGCCGCTTGCTCATGTGCTCAATGCCGCTTCCTACGCATGTGGTCAAGGCCATCGCCTGCCCATGTTCTCAATTCCGCCACCGCCTGCCCATGTGCTCAATGCCGCCACCGCCTGCCCGTGTGCTCAACGTCGTCCCCGCCTGTGTGCTCAACGCAGCCACCGTCTGCTCAACACCGCCACCTGCCCTTGTGCTCAACGCCGCCGCTGCCTGCTCAATGCCACCGCCTCCTGCTCAATGTCGTTGCTGCGTGCTCGTGTGCTCAACGCCGCCGCTGCTGCACCGTCAGAGCTCGAGCCTGAGGTCGCTGGATCTAGCCTCTACTTCCCCTACAGCTAGGTAGGTTATGATTTCCATCAATTGATTAGTATTTACTTATCTACCAATTTGTATTTACTTATCTACTGATTTGTATTTACTTATCTACTGATTTGAATTTACTTATCTACTAATTTGAATATATATATATCCACTGATTTGTATTTATGTATCTATTGATTTGTATTTACTTATCTACTGATTTGTATTTACTTATCTACTGATTTGTATTTACTTATGTGCTAATTTATATTTACTTATCTATAGATTTGTATTTACTTATCTATTGATTTGTTCATCTAATGATTTTTGATTCATCACATTATTTAAATTTAGGCCTTTGTATTTGTTCATCTACCTTTTCAAATTATTTAATCATATACTAATTTTTCAAATTACTTATCTACTGATTAGTATTTACTTATCTACTGATTTGTATTTATTATCTATCAGTTTTATTCATTTATCTACTGATTAGTATTAATGTACTATTTTAACTTGTCTAATCATCATGCTTGACCTAATTCAATAAATTTTGATGCATGTTGAAATAAGATTCAAACTTGTCCATTCTAGCATCCTAATTTCATTTGATTATGTGATTTGAACCTTGAAACATGCGGTTAAAGATACATTGATGTTGAATCTCAAACTTAACTCACATGTGGGTCTTCTATTTCTAAAATGATTATGTGAGCTCCTAAATTAGTAACATATATTATTCTTTATGCACCCAAATACCTTATGAATCATGTATGCGCCCTAAGGTGATTAAATGCCTAAATCTTGACTTGAAATATGACCTAGTATTTATGTTGATATATGAAGCTCTAGTTAAAACTTCAAGATTGATCCCTAATTAATACATTATAATAGAATTGAATCGTGCATTTGTGTTGTTGCAGGTGCTGTTGACTTCCTATTGATTTGCATATATTTCTTCTTCAGCCTTCAAGTGAGGTATACTATTCTCACTCTCCCAATGTGCCATTAGGCTTCATTTGATTCAAATCTTTGATATATGGAATCATGGTTTAGTTACTATTTAGTATTTACTAACAAGCATGATTAAATGATGTTACGAAAAACTTAGGATATGAATGATGAAACTAGGATTGTAGGTATAAGAATGACAACATACATGTATTTGTTGGCTAGTACGGTGAGTGGTTAATTAATCAATACTAGATTTGAACTTAGGATTAATGATGCCACCATATTGTTAATTACTATTGAATAATTAGAGTTAATGATGCATTAATGAACTTAATTAATTAGATTTGTACTTAGTTTCTCTAAGATTGTGTAGTTGATTAATATTGATTAATTAGGGTTAATGATGCATGAATGAATTTAATTAATTGATAGTATTTTCTTTATTTCTTTCTTTCTTTCTTTCTGATGAAGACGACGACGATGATGATGATGATGACGACAACGACGACGATGATGATGATGCTCCAATCGCTGCCACTGGCCACTACATGCACCTCCTCTTCTTCACCTCCAGTGCCTGCCACCTTAACCTCCAGCCCGACCACCTCCACCTCCAGCCGCCGTCACCACAGCCTACTCGATCCACCCATGCGGTGAGTGGTTAATTAATTAGATTTGTACTTAGTTTCTCTAAGATTGTGTAGTTGATTAATATTGATTAATCAGGGTTAATGATGCATGGATGAATTTAATTAATTGATAGTGCTTTCTTTCTTTCTTTCTTTCTTTCTTTCTTTCTGATGATGATGATGATGACCCCATATACACCCATAAGAACTATTTTCGACATTCAAAACTGAAAGACGAAGTACTACAAAGTAGTGTGGTAATAGGAAAGAGCATACAAAACAAATTGTTATCGACTTATGAAACTAGACAACTCAGAGGAGAGGGGAGAGGCAGTCCCACCTTCATTTTCTTGCCAGAAGTTGAGGCCGAGAAATGGTAGCACAGAGAGAAGAGAATGGAGCTCGAAGTAGGGAGAAGCGGAAAGGGCTAGAGAGACAGAGGATGTGATTGGGTGAAGGCCCGATGTGTAGGAGTGGGAAATAGGAAGAAATGTGCATAGAGGCAGGAGAGAAATTTCAATGTTGGTACTTGTGCCCACATTGGCAGAGGTTTACAGTTGGTGCATGCAAACCAAAGCAGCATGCATGCACAACTCTCACCTCCACCCATGACCACCACTGACTACCAACCACCTCTCACGCCTCAAGCACCACTTAGAAATGGTGTAATTCTAATAGGACTTGTAATTCTAATAGGATTTGTCAAGTCTAGGTCCCTAGGGTAAGTGGTATGGTGGAAGGAGGGCCAGGGGAGGGTGAGGGGTGTGGTAGGGTGGGAGGAGGGTAGGGGTGGGGTAGGGTGGAGGGCCAGGGGAGGGGGAGGGTGAGGAGGGAGGGTGGTGTGAGGAGGGTAGGGGTGGGATAGGTGGGAGGAGTGAGGGCCAGGAGAGGAGGGTAGGGATGGGATAAGTGAGATGAGAAACAAGGAAAACACAAAAGTAGAGGGAAGAAGGGGCTTTTATTTATATCTCTTACATGGTGCCCTAGTTTGACATATATGGCTAATGTAAGGATTAGTGTAGATAGTTTAACAGATACAATGAATAACTTAGTGCAATGAATTACTTAGTTATCATCATCATCATCCTCATCATCATCAATTATTTATCTGACATGAATATGAAATAACCCATCGTTGTTGTGTGTTGTTAGTACTTACATTTATATCACTTTTTCTCAACATTTTACATTGTTGTAGGCATAATGGCTTGGGCCTCTACCCCAATATTACTATTCCTTATTGAAGAACAATTAGACATCATTCTAGATGATCGTTCATTAGCACAACTCACTATACCTAAACATTGGTGTTATCTAAATAGAAGATGCTACACGGCTAGTGAAGTGACCCTAAATTTTGGAATTTCAACTTCTGTTATCGAGGTTAAGTACGATGTTGACGAGAATCTTATATCCACATCTAGTTGGTGCGAGTGGGTTCGAAAGATGCTATTGGGCTGTAGTGACAATATTTTTCTTCTTTCGTTTGGTCATAATACCATCAAGGTTTGGATAACCAACATCAACAACGAGACGCCTGATCATTTGGTCCGATTTGAGTACTCCACAGAGGATAGCGATGATGATGATGATGATTTCTGATTCCGAACCATGTTGCTGTTGTTTAAGCTGTATCTAGTCTAGTGTCTCTCTTTTCTCAGTTATTTTACTTATGCACATGTTTAGGGGTACAACGACCCCCTTGTTTAGTTACTGTTTTGGACAACAACACCGCTGCATGTTCATAACTATATTATGATGATGTCGATGATGGAACTGTAGGTTTCTACATGTGTGTGATGAATCATGTGATTAAATGTGCTTACACATGTATGTGATGAATCATATGATTAAATGTGATTATACATGTGTGTGAATCACATGATCCATATATAATATAGTCCATCTTGTTAATTTTGTAGGTTTGTGGCCTATTGTTGGCTAATATCAATGGATGATATAAACCTACAGTTCAGAACTGAACTGCAGGTTCTGCATCCTGCTGACCAACCATATAGCAAGCCTGCAAGTTGATAAGAAAAAAAATCAGAACATAGGCATCAATTATTAGTATAAAACCGAAAACAAATACATACATCGTCAATTATTAGCAAAAAACTGACGTCTATGTGGCTATGGGTGTCGGTTATATATAAAAACTGACGCCGATGGTGCCCTTGCTGGTGCATATTATTGGTGGCAGGAAGGGTTATATAGTGTCAGTTTATGTGAAATGTCGACGTCTTTGACCTGGATATAGTGTCAGTTTTATTAAATAACTGACGCCTATAGTTCCCTTGCTGGTGCGTTTTTGGTGGCGGGAAGGGTTATGGCGTCGGTGTTAAAACCGACGCTAAAGGGTTCGACTTTTAGCAGCGCCCACTTGGGTGTCTCTTTGAAACTGACGCAAAAAGCCTTAAATAACCGACACTAAAGGTCGGTTATGTACTAGTGTGCCTAATCTCATAGTCTTAATAAGCCGCAATGGCAAGCATGACCCTAACGGACTTAACCATGGCAATTGGTGAAAGAGATCTCATTATGTTCAACACCTTGAACATGTTTGAAAAACCATTACAACCAATTTTCTCTTACATGTTTGTACATTACTATCCATGTTGGTATTCTTCTCAAGACCCAGTTATATCCTATGTGTTCTATCCCAATAGGTGGATCCATCAAGGTCATACATTGTTGGTGTACATGGAATCCATTTTGGATACAATGGCCTTAAGCGAATTCTCAGATTCTGGTACCTCAATAACATCTAGATAGTTTGTTGTATCACCAACTCACTGTCTGTCTAAGTTACAAGATATCATAGTATTTTAAACTAATGGCATGTTATACTAGAACTACGCGTCTTGTGTTACATAAGGACTTTGAGATTCCACATCAAAAAAAATTCTCATTTTTCTTATTGTACCCTTTCAGGTTCAATGTTTCTTGTTGATCTTGAACTTTTTTGAGTTCTACTGTTGTCCAATTGATTCCATTGGAGTTAAATTCCTCATTAGGAGTTTAGCCATTCAAGTACTAAACACTTTTGTTATTGGACTGAAATGAAAGTAGTATTCAACAAACTAACATTTTGTGATTTTTGGACAAAGCTTGTCCAAGAACATATTTTCTTATACAAGCTTAATCTTTATAAAAGATGTATGGGGATACTTATTATGCCATATCTCATATAGTGTCTTTTAAACCTTTTGAGATGGTACATTTATTTTAGTGTAAAGCATGTGCCTAAAAGGATTTTAGAAGATTTGTTAGATTATTGTTAAGCACACTATGAATCATCATGGTGTGATTCCTTCTTTGTGATACATGATTATGTTTCAGGTAGAGTTATTGTGATACATTATTACAGTCTCTTTGGAAGGACCTAAAATTCTTGGTTTAAAATATATCAACATTGATCATGTCAAAGTTTTTTAATACTTTTACCAAGTTTGTTATCTACTTCAATTATGACTTTCTTCAACACATAAAGATATTTGTATTTGTATTTCACTAAATACAAATTACAATATCTACTGAGATAAGAAGTATATATAATGAGGTACTAACAATTACCTTTAGCATTTATTCTAAAAGGTCTATATACATCAATATTTATAAGCCCTGATAGAATACTCACTCTTTCACTACATATAGTGAAAGACATTTTTTTCATATTGCCAAATAGATAAGATATACATGTCTCTATTGGTTCAATAACCAAATGAGTCTAGATGAACATAGTTATGTATTCTAGATATGCATTTCTCATCTATGTGCTCTAGATGACGCTGCTATAGGTATTCATAGTTTGAGTTATCAAGTTTTCATCTTTTGGTATTTATGTTATTAATATTTATCATTGGATCCAAAAAACAAAGGCCATATGATATCTGGGGCATTTCCATATAAGATCACATCTTTAAAATAGAACATTAACTTTTCTTCATTCATAATTATCCTTGTCCATACAATATGAAGAAAGTAACATGTTTCTATTATTGGAAAACAAGAAATAACAATTCATTAACTATGTTACATGCCTTGCGGACCAAGATAAATTTTAGGTTCTGACTATAGTGGCAAAAACGTTTGCACCATTTATAGAGAACAACCTAACCTTGCCCTTTCATAAAGTCTTACTTCTTTTCAGATCCTGCATACTCAAACATATGTAAGATCTGCATATCATATACCCAAGATGAAGAAGTGATTAAATTTATCTCATAACTTATATGACTAAATTGGAGATCTTTATCCCCTCCTTTAGTTCCTCCATGTAGAGGGGCAATTTCTCTTCTAGTGTCCAAGCTGGCAATATTGGTGACAATTGCCTCCCTTGTTCACCCCTCCCTTTGCTTTGATTGCTAAAGACTTGGGCTTTAAGCCAACTTTATAATATCTTCCTAGCTTTCCCTTTGCCTTTAGAATTCCACTTTCATACGTTGATCATCATCATAGACTTGGGCTTGTCTTTCTTCATTTGTGCCTTAGCTATTCTCAACATGCCAAGATACTTTGTCAATGGTTTCTTAAAGACATTCATGTTGTAGTTCATGACAAACTAACTGTATGATTCTATCAGTGACTACAGAATCACATCAGTGGCCAACTCTTGACCCAAGGGAAATCCCAATCTAGCAAGGTTCTTTATGCATCCCTATTTTATGGCTTCATCTTGTGTCTTTTTGCAAAACTATCACATCTAAACATGGTTAGAATGGTTATTATCCTAACATGCATATTTTTATCAAATGCACTTATGGATGGTTTTTTCATGTTTTATAGGTACCTTGAACACTAATTGATGAAATAGAGAGATGATGGTTGAATCTAGGGTTTCCCCAGGCTTGGAGGAGCCCAAAATGAGCAAAAACCACTCCCAACCTACCCCATGTGGTCAAAGAATGTATTGAAGCAATAACTTTCATGGATGATGAAGTTCAAGACACAAATGCATGGAAAGGACCTTAAAACGACCGTGCTACCAAGAAATGAGCATTCTGGAACATGCCCCAAGCAACATAACCTTCAAAACCTCACCCAGTTGCTCAGAACAACCATTCTAGCCAAAACGGCTGTGCTAGCAAATCCCAACATGGTCGTGCTGGCCAGAACAGTCGTGCTACCAGTTCCAAAAACCCAAAATTCCCATGTTCATTCCATTTTCCCACCACAACCATTCCCATCCACCATAGCCATTCTACCCATGCCCCACCACTGCCGTGCTTCCCAGAACGACTGACTACTTGAAAATCTACCCAATTTTTGCACTACATTTCCTATTCTACCCCTCACTTGACCTAGTGGTGTCCCACCACCGATATATGCATGGATGGTAGCTGGGGGATGAGGTTAGCTTCCCTAGCACCCTCTAGCTACTCCTTAGCCATTTCATTGCTTTCCAAACCTTTCACCTTACCTCCCACTCCATTTCCACCATACAAACCTAATTTTCTAGGTTTCACACCATAATCCCCCATATCTCTATGCTATTCACCTACCTTGGAGGAGGAGCCACATTCTATAGCAGCTAGGAGGTGAAGGAGAAGAAGCTTCTGTTGGGTTTTTATAGGGGAGACAGAGAAGGCAGCGGAAACAAAAATTTCTCCGCCAACCCATACCGAGGAAACGCGTCAACGTCTATATAATAGGAAAGGATGGTTTGTGGAATCATACCTTGTCCCGAGGCTTGCTCGGCGACAATACCTCGCGCAATGAACGGTCTTCAACTCCGGTCTTGGACGGTGTCTGTGCAGCTCCTGGTCGCACCAGGACTGACGACTCCTCCTCCTACCAGACTGTCGGATGACAGTTGTCCTCCTGAGCGGCAGAAACCTCCCGCTTCTGATGTAGTCCACACGGACCACCTGGAACTCCACACTCCTTGTCCCACAAGGAAGTGGAAGGAGTCGCACCCTCCTGTTGATGTACTAGTCACTAACACACTCTCCTGCTACCAGTTGCAACTGCAGTTGTCCTTCCCTTGCTGCACCTCCCTTTTGCGGGAAGCACTTGCTCGGGATCTCTCACGGTTACCAAAACCAGAGAGAACGACAACTTCGCAAAGCAACCAGCTTGCATTGAGTTGTACTTTGAGAAGCCCCCAATACCCCTATATATATAGGCGGGTCATGGGACAGGGTTCTCTGTGCCCGGCAATACGGGACTAAAGCAGGAGTAGAAGGGTTCGGGATTTTCCACAAAAAGCAACCGGTTCGCAACTTGAAATGATCGGTTCACAACTGAACCGATCGGTTCGGCCATTGAGCCGATCGGTTGGACCTGAGCCGATCGTTTGGGGCACTCCAACCGATCGGTTGGTGCCCTGAACCGATCGGTTCATGGTCCTAATCCGGCTCAAAAAGACTTTCCTTGTTTCATTCTCAATTGGTATCGTATACCAATGTTATTCCCAATCGAATTGGGCAATTTGAAACCAAAGGAAAATTCTTGCCGACATGACTTTCCCAACTGGTCGGTTGCACCAGTTGAGCCGATCAGTTCAACTCTTGAACCGGTCATTTCAACCTGGCATGAGCCGATCGGCCTGGACACTCCATCCGACCGGTTCAGCACCTCAGCCGACCGGTTCATCACATGAGCCGATCGGTTCATCACATGAGCCGATCGGTTGGGAGCACAGGTTGGGCAAAATCAGTCAATTGCGATTTCAATCAATCCGATACTCCAATCAATGCGTCCAACACCTTGAACCATATGATATTGAGCTATCGACTGATTGAGTGTTTAATTGAACTACTAAACTCCTTTAGTAATCACTCTAAACATTGCTTTGTGGACAAAACTCCTCTTCCAGGTTAAATCCTATGTGTGTGACCCTGCAGGTCCATTTCACGTTGGCAGTGAAAGTCCATAACACTTATGACTTCACAAGCAAAGAGCGGTGCCTAGTCACACATCAGTGCTACCCAAGTGAAAGTAGAAAGTTGGAGAACAAATTTCATCCTACAATCCGTGAATGGTGTTACAGTGAATGTATAATTCCTTTGTCACTGATATCCCGAATGAACTCGAGGCATGGAACAGTCATCCTGTCAACGTTCATTCACTTTCTTGATCTCAGAGCAGATTGAACAAGATATGTATGACATCAATATCACATACTGATTCACACATGCGTGCGCACGCCTATCTCAATCCTACTCATCAAGTGGCCTTGGATATCAAACTCCCTCAGGAGGGACAAATCCCATATCTATCACTCACCCCTCAAAAGCCCCATGTGTCAAAGCCACCCAATCATCACCTTTATAACAACCCATGTTTCAGGACTGCGTTTGATGATGTCAAAGTGTGCCCAACGACATGTGTTGAGTGCAGTGATTTTAGGTCTAAGAATCACACTCACCACCATCACTGTGAGTACTGACTGTGACTACCATCTCATGGTTCCATGTGTCAAACTCACGGTGGGTCTATCCGGTACACTTGTTCTCTAACAAGTACCTATGTGTTTGGTTTGATATCTCTATATCATGACTAATGAGATTCTGTCATCAACCAACACCACAATCTAGTCTTGTGTGTCATTGCTGTCTATCTACCTTCCACAATGACATCCAACTAGGGACATAACAAGAATGTACAAACTCTTAGCATCCGTATGATCTCATCGTTCAGGTCATGAACCTGAAGGCATACATCATTGAGTACTGTCATTCTCTAGACATTCAATCTGTTCTATCACTATCTCATATGACTGAACCAGAAAGAATTGGTAGCTTACCTTTGATGTTTATCAAATCAAACTTAATGTATCCCACCAATCATCCCATGATTGGCTCTCAGGGCATACATACCAACAGACTCCCACTTGCACTGCGAGCCAATCACCCTTGAATCATATTCATAGTGATCTTCAAACATGTCCCACATGTTACTGTGCTCAAGTGCGAACATAGTGAGTAATGGCAACACCTTGCCAAAGTCTGTATAAATTGCATGTCTCTCATCTCTTCGCTGTACGTCACACGTATGAGATGGAGTTGCCGTAATATGCGATCTAGTATTCCTTTGCTAACCTTTAGCCACATTGCATGATCAAGGATTCCAGACTTGTCATCAATGAGTGGAATATCTATAAGTTCATCTTATGAACTTCCAGATCCATATAGTATCTACTACTGTTCTCTAACACATAGATACTCGACATTTCCCTTTTAAATGGTTTTATTGGAACATTTCCAATTATCAACAAACTTTCACTTTTATACATCCTATTTATATTTTGCGATTAATTTTCTGTCCATTCGGAAGTTCGCATCAATGTAACTCTTTACATCAAACTCTTCCTTATCTTCATGGAACTAGTACTTCATAAGTACTTATCAAGTTCTCATGGTATTCCAGTAACCCTTACTGGAAGTAGACAGACATCCACTCGTCATGTCCTACATACGAGTTATCAGGATGAGCACATCATATTGCCATGTCCTACATACAAGATGATGAATGCATTTTATTCTTTCCATGTTATACATGTAAGACAATGGGATGATTACATACATGATAGATCCATATCTATTCTTAGTGTTCCCATTCTTCATAAGAATTGGACACTTGGCCTTGGGATACTAATATCCATATAACATGGACAAGTTTTCTCCCACTGAATTTGTGCATACTGAACCCTTCAGTACAGATTGCCAATGTATGCTCTCTCTTTTCCAGGTCAAGAGATTTGTCGAGAACTATCTCTATAGATCTCTATTCCTATCATATAGGAAACATCTCTATCTTCCTTAAAGATAATTTCCACTTTTGGATTTCCATTCTAGAACATTTCCATTTCACATCAACATGTGGAATGTGAACACGCTCCCACTAAATCACAGATCCCTTCTTTATCTTTGACATGTCAGTCAAACCCTTTGACTATATCATCAAAGTAAAGATCCAATTTTGAGTTGCTTGTACTCAATCAATCACATTGATTAGTCTATTGTAACTTATAGACTTCATTTGCATTAATGGATTCATAAACCTTATAGGTTGTGTCACGTACACATCCTTGTTTTATTCCTCATAGGAATGTGGTTTTAGTATCCATATGCCAAATGTCTCAGTCATTAAGTTGCAATCAACAAGCATCATCTTTCTCAAAATGTTATCCATGTGTCTTAACACTTAAGACTCATTTGCACTTATGGATTTCATCCAATGAGTGCTACCATCAAGGTCATACCTTATGGTTCACATGGAAATCATTTAGGATGTAATGGTTTTATACCATAACTCAAAATCTGATTCCTCATATTCATCTAGATAGTTGACTCATCATATGAACAACTAATCACATAGATAATTGAGGTGTATCTGTCAAGAATATAAGAATTCACAACCCTTGTGATTCTTAATGTCCTTTATTAGTGTGGGGTATTCTTTTATTAAGAAGAATTCAGTTATTTGATAATCATTCTCTAACTCCTTAGAGTATGATTCCTTCTTGATTTAGACATCACCATGCCTTAATCATGAGTTCACTATGATACACTATCATAATAACTCATAAGGATCTCAAACATTTGGTCCAAGTATTTCATTCATTGATCTCATCAAGAATTAATACTTTACCAAATTTGTACTTCATCTATGAAAATCATGAACACTTCAGGATATTCATATTGGTATTTCTCTAAGCACCATTAGAAGTATTAGCATTTGTTCCAATAGGTATGTAAATACATCACATGTATTATACCTAATAGGATAATCATTCTCCCACTACCATTAGTGAAGATTGATTAATCATGTCCAAGATATTCATGTCTCTTACTGGTTCTCTAACCAAAAGAGTCTAGATTATCCATCATATGGAAACTAGAAATGAATTTCTCATGATTGATGCTAGTTTGATTGTTTGAGTTATCAATAACTTTAGGTATCATTTTATCTTATGCATAACATGTATCACAAGATAAACAAGGCATTGCCACAAAGATCATATCTTTAAGATTGAAACATCAACTTTATTAATTGCCATCATTGTCATACAATATGCAATAATAAAGTGTTTCTATCTATTGGCAATATATGAAATAGCAGTTCTCAACTCTATTTCGTGCCCTTTAGGCTGAAATAAACTGAAAGATAATCCTATCTATGGCAGCAACACTTGCTCCAATGATGGGTATTTATTTCTTGGTCCTTTCGCAAAGGCCATCACTTCTTTTTGGATACTGCATATCATATATGACATATCCATATCTTGGTATCATATACCTCAGATAAAGAAGCGGTTCATTTCCTGATACCTTAGGTGGAGATCTCCATCCCCTCCTTCATCTTCTTTTGTTCTTCCAGATATAGAGGGCAATCCCTCATACACCCTTTCCCCATGTGCCTTGAGGCTGAAGACGGCTTGGATTGCAGGCTAGCATCAAAACACTTCTTTGCTTTGCCCTTGTCCTTGCCCTTAAGAATTACCTTTTCTTTGATCACATCAAAGACTATGGTTTGTATTTCTTCATCTTTGCCTCTACTATCCTCAACATGTCCAACAACTCTGTCAACGCTTGTCAAAGTTGTTCATGTTGCAGCTTATCATGAATTGTATGATTCTCACAACATTTGCAGTATCACACCAATAGCCAACTCTTGGCTCAGAGGGAATCCTTCTTAATCAGGTTTTCCACATACCCAATCACATTGAGTGTGTGAATACCTTACTGGATCTCCTTCTGTCATGACATACTAGGACAGTATCTTGGAGACATCATATGTCTCATGTTGTCTCTGCAACTCATAGTTCAGAGAACACAACATCAGGCACTCCTCATCAATGTCATCCTCAGTATGATTCCATAAGCATACTTTCAGCCATTGATGTGGTGGGATCGAGTTCATCTAGTTCTGGTATAACTAGGACTTAGAGCTTTCACTCTTTGATTGAGAACACTTCTCATCGTCCTAACCAGTCGTGGAATTATTCCCATTTCATTTGTTGGTCTCAAAGACCGATCGCAAATAAAGTGATTTGTTGATTAACCATTTATTTTAACAAAAAGGAAATATATGCAATTTTTAGTCCAAAATCGTTTTGACTTGTTTGATTGATTTGAAAAGTTGACGATAAAATTAGGCCTTTAATTAATTATCGCTCCCACTATTTTACTTCAAATTGATAGCCCTCACCATCAATTCGGAAGATTGCAGCGTACAACCTTCTAGTGGGCAAGATCCTGAAATCCTCTAAGCCATGGACCAGCTAGGGCTGTCACCCACAACATAGATCTCTCAGGTAGGCAACTTTTGCCAATTGCATCATATGCAACTCTTGATAAGATGTCATATACAACTCCTTGCAATGATCATCTCCATGCCTCAAGGCGCTAGATCCTATCTAGGTCACCTTGTTAAGTCCGACCCAAAGCAAACACGATGAATATGCACCCTGCTAGGGCAGACCCACACATTCATCCTTCACGCTTCCACGAGGTAGACGGTGCACCACGCTAGGGCGTGCCCACACTTGGTCGAACAAGCTTTTCACGTGTGTCGCATTTGGAAGGCATCTAAAACTTAATATTTTAATGAGGGATTTGGTTTTATATACATATACATATCCAATCACCACAATACATAGTACGTATCAAATACATGCTATATCCCACAGAAAACATGCACAAAATGATAAAAGCGATGATTATGGCCATCCTAATGTGATTCCTCGAGCCAAGAGGAATCACGGTCATCTAGGTCTACATCACATGCAACCTGTACAAGATGAACTCTGTGCCTTGCCATCCGAGTTGATCAACTCATCACATGAATGATCTGTACTCTCCAGCCGGTCGTCTGGGTGCCACCAGTCGATCGGTTGGCTCCTCCAACCGATCGGTTTGCCTGGTCGTCGTGCATCTCGTCATGTCCGCCACCCGTTCGTCTCGCTCCTCGAACCGGTCATCAACCGATCGGTTCACTCCTTGAACCGACCGTCTGGAAGGTCAACCGATCAGTTCACGCCTTGAACCGATCGTTTGAGCAGTCGTCTTGATGTCTGCCGGTCTTCGACATAACAGGAAATAAAATCTATCCTATTATTACATTGCTTAAAAGAAGAAACCCCGAGTTACATTTGGGGGGAGCAAAGATAGGAAAGACTCTCGAATTATTTCGAGTTACATCAGGAATAAGAGAGGGAAGATCGGTGCGCAGACCGAGATGCAAGCAACCACAAACAACCACACACAGATAGGGGTTTATAGGCCATAATCATGCTACACACATCCACCACAAAACTCGTTTAAGGGCGACACGCATCGAGTGCATTAATAATACATATCATATATGTAATTAGGGATTTGTGGATTTAGGATTGGACATGCATAAAGCTGATATTATTCACATCGTATGCAATAAATAAAGGCGACAAACCAAAATCGATCATATCGATATTCCTAAAATATAGAGCAGTTGACGTGGCTCTGATACCACTGTTGGGTTTTTATAGGGGAGACAGAGAAGGCAGCAGAAACAAAAATTTCTCCGCCAACCCATACCGAGGAAACGCGTCAACGTCTATATAATAGGAAAGGATGGTTTGTGGAATCATACCTTGTCCCGAGGCTTGCTCGGCGACAATACCTCGCGCAATGCGCGGTCTTCAACTCCAGTCTTGGACGGTGTCTGTGCAGCTCCTGGTCGCACCGGGACTGACGACTCCTCCTCCTACCGGACTGTCGGATGACAGTTGTCCTCCTGAGCGGCAGAAACCTCCCGCCTCTGATGTAGTCCACACAGACCACCTGGAACTCCACACTCCTTGTCCCACAAGGAAGTGGAAGGAGTCGCACCCTCCTGTTGACGTACTAGTCGCCAACACACTCTCCTGCTACCAGTTGCAACTGTAGTTGTCCTTCCCTTGCTGCACCTCCCTTTTGCGGGAAGCACTTGCTCGGGATCTCTCACGGTTACCAAAACCAGAGAGAACGACAACTTCGCAAAGCAACCAGCTTGCATTGAGTTGTACTTTGAGAAGCCCCCAATACCCCTATATATAGGCAGGTCATGGGACAGGGTTCTCTGTGCCCGGAAATACGGGACTAAAGCAGGAGTAGAAGGGTTCGAGATTTTCCACAAAAAGCAACCGGTTCACAACTTGAAATGATCGGTTCACAACTGAACCGACCGGTTCGGCCATTGAGCCGATCGGTTGGACCTGAGCCGATCGTTTGGGGCACTCCAACCGATCGGTTGGTGCCCTGAACCGATTGGTTCATGGTCCTAATCCGGCTCAAAAAGACTTTCCTTGTTTCGTTCTCAATTGGTATCGTATACCAATGTTATTCCCAATCGAATTGGGCAATTTGAAACCAAAGGAAAATTCTTGTCGACATGACTTTCCCAACTGGTCGGTTGCACCAGTTGAGCCGATCGGTTCAACTCTTGAACCGGTCGTTTCAACCTGGCATGAGCCGATCGGCCTGGACACTCCAGCCGACCGGTTCAGCACCTCAGCCAACCGGTTCATCACATGAGCCGATCGGTTGGGAGCACAGGTTGGGCAAAATCAGTCAATTGCGATTTCAATCAATCCGATACTCCAATCAATGCGTCCAACACCTTGAACCATATGATATTGATCTATCGACTGATTGAGTGTTTAATTGAACTACTAAACTCCTTTAGTAATCAATCTAAACATTGCTTTGTGGACAAAACTCCTCTTCCAGGTTAAATCCTATGTGTGTGACCCTGTAGGTCCATTTCACGTTGGCAGTGAAAGTCCATAACACTTATGACTTCACAAGCAAAGAGCGGTGCCTAGTCACACATCAGTGCTACCCAAGTGAAAGTAGAAAGTTGGAGAACAACTTTCATCCTACAATCTGTGAATGGTGTTATAATGAATGTATAATTCCTTTGTCACTGATATCCCAAATGAATTCGAGGCATGGAACAGTCATCCTGTCAACGTTCATTCACTTTCTTGATCTCAGAGCAGATTGAACGAGATATGTATGACATCAATATCACATACTGATTCACACATGCGTGCGCACGCCTATCTCAATCCTACTCATCAAGTGGCCTTGGATATCAAACTCCCTCAGGAGGGACAAATCCCATATCTATCACTCACCCCTCAAAAGCCCCATGTGTCAAAGCCACCCAATCATCACCTTTATAACAACCCATGTTTCAGGACTGCGTTTGATGATGTCAAAGTGTGCCCAATGACATGTGTTGAGTGCAGTGATTTCAGGTCTAAGAATCACACTCACCACCATCACTGTGAGTACTGACTGTGACTACCATCTCATGGTTCCATGTGTCAAACTCACGGTGGGTCTGTCCGGTACACTTGTTCTCTAACAAGTACCTATGTGTTTGGTTTGATATCTCTATATCATGACTAATGAGATTCTGTCATCAACCAACACCACAATCTAGTCTTGTGTGTCATTGCTATCTATCTACCTTCCACAATGACATCCGACTAGGGACATAACAAGAATGTACAAACTCTTAGCATCTGTATGATCTCATCGTTCAGGTCATGAACCTGAAGGCATACGTCATTGAGTACTGTCATTCTCTAGACATTCAATCTGTTCTATCACTATCTCATATGACTGAACCAGAAAGAATTGGAAGCTTGCCTTTGATGTTTATCAAATCAATCTTAATGTATCCCACCAATCATCCCATGATTGGCTCTCAGGGCATACATACCAACAGCTTCCACAAGCTCCATGGATTCCTACACTTTTATTCTCCTTTCTTTGCTCTTTTTTATGATCATGCCTAGCTAAGCCCCTAGTGGTGGGATGTTTGGGATTAGAATGTTCTTTGACATCATGTTGTGGGAAAATAATTTGTAATGAGCATATTTCCATTCTACGATGATTTTCTCTTACTTCTATCTCATTTCCCATTACCTTACTTGTGTTTTGTGCTTTTAAACATGAATTGCTTGTTATATGATGCTTGATGACACCTAGCTTGTAGGGGAAATGGGATGTATGTGGCTATATTAGGAATTGATCCTAGGTCCAAATAGTTGATCCCTAGCTAGCCCCCTTTTGTTCCTACATACAACTCCCTTCTCCTACAAGCAGGTGTGAGATCTAAGTAGCTAGTGTAAGTGTGATTAATGCGATTGCCTAGAGTTTCATAAAGGCTAGATGGAAAGTAACATGAAGTGAAACACCCTCATCTCTATTCTCATTCCTACCATTGGCTCTTAATTTCCCTAATACCACTTACCCTAGAAACCTAGACTTGCCAAGTATTATTAGAATTACAACTATCCCTAGTTCTGCAACTAGTAGTACATGGTATATTTCAATAGCACTTCCCTTGTTTTTTAGTTTGGTAATCTAGATTGATGATATACAACTTGCTTGTTATGTAAACTCCCCCAACTAATATCAAAGTTTCATTCCCAAACAACCCACCTATCCATCTTATTGCTTAAAATCCACTCTTGCCTTATTAGTTTGTTAATGCTAGTTTAGTTAATTTCCATTGTTACTTCTTATCTAATTGCTTAGTTCTTGATAGTTAGGTCTTGCTTAAGTAGTTAGGGCTCTTTTGAGCTTGCTTGTGTTAATTTAGTTAATCAGTGATAACCTAGGCTCTCGCTTGCTTTAGTGCTTGGCTTGTTTCTTAGTTGATAATTTGAATTGCTAGTGTAGTGTAGTTCCTTTCTCTTAATCTTTTACTTAGTTTTTTAGTCTTAACTTGCTTAGAAACGTCACGAAGGGCCACCAACCACCAAAAAAACGAGCAAGGGGAAATTTCCTTGATTAGGTAGCCTCGAAAGAGGCTCGTTTCCTTATCATAGTCTGTCTTCTGTAGTATCCTGGGGCCAACTACAGAGACAGCACGAGTACGGCCCCGACGACTGCCGGGACAGCGTAAGAGCTCTCTGTCTACCGAGAGCATTTGCACGTGTTCCGGCTGAGCTGGGAAATAAAGCGGAGGCTGAGCTTGGAAAGCACCCTGCCGATGACCTCCAGAGGGAACCTGGGCATCCCGGTTCCAGCTACTTAATAAAGAGGAAGCAGCCACAAGTGCCCGCACTTGTCGAAGCTCTTTCCAAATGAGAAAGAAGGAGGTGGCAGCAAAGAAGCATATTGCATCTTCTACAAGCGAACCCGCTAAATAACCTTCACTGGACTAACATGAACTCACCCTCTTATTCACTACTCTGGGACAGAGTATTGGGTAAGTTTGGGGGGGGGGGGTACCCATGTACCAGTGAAGGAGGTATAAAAATTCTCTTGTGCCATTTTGCTTTTCCCCTATATCATGTACTTGCACCCTTGCTCATATAATTTTTTTTGAAAATTTTGCTTATTTTTGTTCCCATGCATATGTACAAAGTCGCTATATTAGTAAAAATCCCGATGCAACAGCTTGCCAAGTTTATTTTCTTTGTACTTAATGTGATACAAGTTTTGTTATATCTTTTTGATATTTTTTTTTGAATTCAGAAACTTTCATTCATGCGCCATCAAGGAACAAAGAATACATCATTCTCGGCTGCTTCCCTCCATAATATAGGCATTGAAACCCATCTAGAGGTATGGCAGCCAGAATTAAGAGCATCTTGTGCAATGAAATGAGCCAACGAGTTTTGAGCCCGTTTTACATGAATGAAACTACAGGAAAGGAAAAATGAAGCTACACTACGAATGTCCGCATCTAACAAACCAAGGTAACCAGAGTGCTTATCCACGTCCTTCAAGGCGCTTATCACATTCAGGGAATCCGAACATAGGTAAATATGCTTCGTTGGTGGCACTGTATCTCGAGCAAGAAGAATACCTTCTCTAGCAGCCATAGCCTCCGCAATGTCCGACGACCAATCCGCTCTTGTGCACTTTTGAGTTGCACCCATGAACGAGCCTTGTAAATCCTGAACCACCCCTCCCATAGCACACCGCCCGTCCGCCTTCACCGTTGCGTCTACGTGTATGAAAACACAGTTTTCCGTCCGCCCATCCGCCAACAGCAGCCGCGCAGCAGCTCCATCGCCCGCCTCGTCGTCCCTCCGCCCCATGGTGTCGACCTTTCGCTGCTCATCCCTCGTTCCCCAGTTGTAGCGCCGGTAGTCCGCAATCATAGCTCGGTAGGACTGCAGTATAGGCCTCGGGAAAGGGGGCTCATCTTGAAAGATTTTGTTGTTTCGGCACGTCCATATGGTCCACCAAACCGCCACTATCTCATCCTTCTCTTCCTCTGTGCTATTTCTAAGCAGCTCCAAGAGATCATCGTGAAGGTTTTGCATGCTTCCTAGGCATTGCATGGGTTGCAACCAGCTCTCTATCATCACTATATCCGCCCCCGCGCAGTAACACAACATATGTTGGATAGTCTCCTCCTGCTGTGCACAGATTGGACAAATCCCATCATCCGTAACATGTCTGTCTCTAAGCCTGCTACGTGTTGCTAGGCTCCCCATAGCAATGCGCCATAGAAAATGAGAGAGCTTTGGAGGCCACCTCCTCCCCCATATCAGTCTCCATAAGTCATGCGGAACCACCCTATTCCTTTCCCTCAAGGCTGTACCTCCCAACTTGCCAAACCAGTAAGCCGAACGGACGGTGAAGTATCCTTTTGGATTTGGCCACCAAAAAATATCATCTTCCTGCTCGGTAATAGGAAGTGGAATCTCCATAATCAAAGCAACAACATTCCTAGGAAAGATATCCAGGAGTCTACCAACATTCCATTCTCTCCTTCCCTCCACCATCAACTCACTAACCTTTCTCATGACAGCTGCCTCCCCCGATCTGTATCTTATAAGGTCCCCCACGTCACCATGCAGCCATCTATCTTCCCATATGTCGACGTCTCGTCCATTTCCAATCCTACACATGACGCCATGGAGAAGAAGAGATTTTGCTCCCCATAAACTTCGCCACGTATAGCTTGGAATTAGACCCAACCGAGCTTGCAGAACATTTCCAGTTGGAAAGTACCTTGCCTTCAACACTCTAGCCGCCAGGATGTCTGGTTTGGTGAAAAATCTCCATAGTTGACGTGCCAATAGTGCTTGGTTGAAAGTCTTCATGTCTCTAAAGCCCATTCTGCCTTCCCTTTTAGGCTTGCACAACCCCTCCCAGCATAACCATGAGATCTTCCTTTCCCCCGCTTTCGCCCCCCACCAAAATATGGCCACCATAGCATTGATCTCCTCAATAATTCCCACTGGTAGTTGGAACACACTCATGACATATGTAGGGATAGCCTGCACAACAGCCTTGATAAGCACCTCCTTTCCCGACTTGGATAGTAGACGTTCCTTCCATCCTTGTAGTTTGTTTCGCACTCTGCCAATAATATATTCGAACACCTTCTTATTTGACCTCCCTATAGCAGCTGGTAGACCCAAATAAGAAGCTTGCTTGTCCACTTCTTTGACTCCCATCAGCTCACGCAACTCATCTTTTTTGCTTCTAGGTATCTTCTTGCTAAATGCAATTTCGGACTTGGTGAGGTTGACCTTTTGACCCGATGCCTGTTCATACTGGCTGATAATTTTAGCTATTTTCAGGCATTCATTCCTTGTCCCTCTAGCAAAAAGAATACTGTCGTCTGCAAAAAAATAGATGTGAGATCCGGGGGCCCCACGGCACACACTCATACCATGAATGGTATTTGTAGATGCCGCGAGGTTCAAAAGGGTAGAGAAAGCATCTGCACATAGAATAAAAAGATAGGGAGAGAGTGGGTCACCCTGGCGAAGTCCCCGTGAAGGCTGGAAGGTGTTTGATCTTTCCGCATTGGCCGTGAACGTATGAGAGACCGAAGAAACACAGTCCAACACCCTATCGCACCACCGACTTCCAAACCCAAAATTTTCCAACACTACTTTCAGAAACTTCCATTCTATCCTGTCGTAGGCCTTCATCATGTCGAGCTTTAAGGCAATGTGTCCTTTCTTCCCTCCCCTCCCTCTTTTCATAGCATGAAAACATTCATAAGCAATTAAGGCATTGTCCGTGATCAATCTTCCCGGTATGAAGGCGCTTTGATTTTCAGATATCATATTGTCCATGAAAGGCTTGAGACGATTTGTGAGCACCTTGGTAGCAATTTTATAAATGACATTACACAGACTAATAGGCCTAAAATCAGCAACCATCCTTGGTTTTTTAATCTTCGGTATTAGCACCACCAAGGTATCATTGTACTCCTTGCATGAGTAATCACCCTTCCACCACCCTTTGATGTAATTTGAGATATCCTTGCCGACCACCTTCCAGAATTTCTGATAAAACATGGGTTTCAAACCATCCGGCCCGAGCGCTTTATTGGGATGCATCTGGAAAACCGCCTTCTTCACTTCTTCGTCCGAGATATCCTTATCCAACATGTCAGCTATAGTATTGCTTACCATAGATTTTATACCTGCCACCGCAGCCTCCATTTCCACTGGGTTGGATGTCGTGAAAAGGTCCTGATAGAAGTCTTCAATGATGCCCAAGATTTCTTTATCTTTTGTTTTCCATATCCCATGGGAGTCTTTAAGCCCGCCAATAGTATTTTTCTTCAGCCTTTGTGATGCTTTGTGGTGGAAATATGTTGTATTACTGTCGCCTTCCTTTAGTTCCTTGATTCGAGCTCTAGCACACCAGAAAGCTTCATTTTCCCTGTGCAATTTTTCCAACTCTCTAGATAGATCGTCACACCGTTGTAACACCCTACCATCCGGCCATTTCCTTTGTTCCTCTCCTAGCTTTTTCTCAGTACCTCTGATCTTCTTCCTTATATCTCCAAACTTCACGTCAGCCCATGTAGCCAGGCTTTCACTAACCCCCTTTAATTTGTCTTTAAGGTCCATCTCACTGTAAGCTTCCCAGGAATTTGTCACTATAGTCATGCAACTTTCCTCTGACAACCACATCGGTTCAAAGAAAAATCTAGACTGTTTCTTTCGCTGTCTTTCCTCCCCAAACAAAGCTGAAAGAATGATAGGTGCATGGTCAGACTGATAAAACGGTAGATGATGGACCCAACTGCCCGAGTATTTTTCCCTCCATCCGTCACTCACCAGAAACCTGTCCAACCTCTCTTCCACAAGCATCTCTTTAGTCAGTCCCCTCCTCCAAGTGAACGTATTGCCGGAATACCCCAAATCGAGGAGAGTGCAGTCATCTATCACATCCTTAAACGGATTCATGAACCTGTCTGGTTTCATCGAGCCACCCCTCTTTTCTTCATTGCTGATTATCTCATTCAAATCGCTGAAGAAGACCATCTGATCACCATACCTGCCTCGGATCTGTCGCATCAAATCCCATGTCCTGTATTTTTCAACCTGTGCCGACCAGCCATAGATACCACATGCATGCCACTCATAACCCACAGAATTGTCCAACACCTTGCATTCCACGTGTCTCGCCGAGAACCCCATAACCTCCACCTCTACCTCCCGCCACCAGAAACCCAGTCCTCCTGCCCTCCCTGTGCTCGAAAGACAGATGCCATCAAAAAAACCACAGCTTCTCTTAATCCTTTCAAGAGACTTATCATCTAGCATAGTTTCCATGACGAAAACTATGTTGGGTCTCTCCCTCCGACATAACTCCCGAAGGGCTTGTACCTCTGTCGGGCGACCCAGACCCTGGCAGTTCCAGCTCAGGAGTTTCATTGTTGTTCATGGGGTTGGGCTGTCCCAACTCCCGCTACTTGGTGTGCACCACCTGCAGTAACATGACCATCCACTGCCTGTGAAGAGCCCGCTTGTTTTGACTTTTTTTATTGTGTGCCCACATCAACTTCATCTTGTAGAGCTCCCGAGGCCTCCTCATCTAGCAGCTCCCTTCTGCGTTTGTTTACAGTGCATCTGGTATTACCTTTTCCTCCTGTATATTGGCTTCTCAGAACTTTGTTCATCTTGGTAGCTGTTCCTTTCCCTCTTATGATATTCCTCTTCTCAACCCTTGCCTTCCTCCACGCTCTTTCCTTCTCCACACCTTCTTCTCCCGGAAACATAGGGATGACATCCGGAAGCACCACCTTAGTAACCCTCCACCCTCTCCCTACCTGTAACCCGTTCTTCTCCAACCCCCCAGGCGCCATCAGGTTTTCACTCTCCTTCCCCTTGCTCCCCCTCCCCTTCTCTTCCTCAGCCTGTTCCCTTTCCCCCTCGATTGGCCCCTCCCTCAGCAAAGAACTCTCTACCCCCCGCCTCGACTGTCCACCTTCCTCCCTGGACAGCGTGTGTTGCAACAGGGTTTCCCGCTCCCTCTCCTGCCCATCATCCCGGCACCGCTCATCCATGTCCCTAGGGGTGCCGTCATTGGTCCCTCTTTGCACAGAGTCCGACCTCTCCATGAAAGTTCCCCCCGCCGCCCTCTTCATCTGCATAGCACTGCCGCCCTAGAGTTGTCTTCTTGCTCTGGGTGCCCCCTGCCTCCATGACGACATCCATGGAGTCCTCTGTCTACTCCCCCGTTCCCGTCTTGGCCTCCTCTCCCCCCACACCCGACCGCACCCCGGATAGGGCCTCATCTTCGCCCATCCGTGCCTGGTGCGTGGACGACGTCTCGCCTTTTCTGGACCCGCACGACGCGCTTCTCGTGTGGAAGACAATCGCGCGCCGCGACCTGAAGCCCTGCCCCCCCAGTAGTTCGTCTTCGACTGGGACTCTCGGCCGCCACGGAGATGCCCGCAGCCATGATCCCCACCCTTGACGGTTCTCTCCATCCTCATCATAGTCCGCACAGTCCCGTTCGGTGTGCCCTAATCGGCCACAGATGAAGCACATCACTGGTAGCCGCTCGTATTTCAGTTCGACGTCGATGATCTGTCCTTCTGGGCCACGAACCTTATGCAACCATTTAATAGGTTTTGTGATATCAATCCCTAGCCACACTCATCCGGAGGATTCCCAACCGAGCATATCGCAGTCCACCTTTATTACTCTTCCAATCTTCTCCGCGATCTTCCTCAGTGCCGCTTCCCCTCGCAGCCCCAATGGGATATTATAGAGGCACACCTAGAACTGGCTTTCTATAAACCCTATCCTCCCCGGCCTGTCCTTCGGATCCACCTATTTTATCAGTAGAAGCTTGTTGTCGAAATTCCATGGCCCCTCTTCTATAACCTTCGCTTTGTCTTTCCAGTGGGTGAATTGAATCACAAACGTCGACTGATCAATGGATTTGAAGACTACACCACTGTTTAACTCCCATGCTTGAGCGAACGTTTTCTTCATCGCCGTGAAGTTGTAGGACCTGTCCGTCAGCAACCTGCCCACCAAGGCCAACTCAACATGATCCGGTAGCCTGGTCTCTTCTTCATCAATCAAATCTGCGATTTCCTATTCCTCTTCGGTGATCTTCAGTCTCTCACATTGTTCCGCTAGTTCTTCCGCCATCGCGGGACACCAGCAGCCCCGGGTGAGATCAAACGCCCACAACCGAGCACTTGGACCTGCAAGAGAAAAACGGAGGAAACCTCCGGGGTGGGAGACAACCACAAGCCGTAGCCCTAGTCGCACGCTGCGTCGCCGCAGAGACGCTAGGGAGACGGCGGGTTGAGTTTTTGCACGGATTGTTATATCTTTTTGATAATGCTGCTTCAAATGAACAAAAGAATATGTTTCCCAACAAAATACAATAATCTCGTAAACAGTTAAGAGACGGGTATGGAGAAGGAAAAAGCTGCCCAAACAGCAAGAATCTCTTTGTTCCCTTACCCAACAAAAATCCCAAAAGAGAGAAAAGCCTTGTGAGTATGAATAAAAGCATGAGAGTTGTGCCCAAAATATATATATATATATATATATATATATATATATATATATATATATATATATATATATATATATACACTTTTCTTCCAAAAGTACCCATCTTTAGGCATGTAGATCCGGGGCAGTGGTACGTAGGATGTGAAATCACTGCTCTAAAGCCAACTGGGTTGGACTGCAGGGACCACTTGCCCGTTAACGGACCCTTACCTGGATGGACTGATGGGAGAGAAGAATGAAAAAACCCCAAAAGCCTTAGCCTACCCTATACACAACTTTCTGCCCCAAAAATAAGGTTGTTTGGTGTGTAAGCTAACTTCGAAATCATACATCTAAGTCTCGCCGAAGTTGTAGAGAAAAATCTTACTTAAACAATAAGACAGGAAAACTAAGTCTTTTGTTCGTATTGAGACAACATTATCTTTAAGGCATTACGATCTTTGTTTCACTTTTTGAACAAGAAGCTTTCCCAGGCAAGAAGAAGCATCACAAAATAAAGTTTAAATATTGATTGAGGACAATCAAAATGCTAAGTTTGGGGGAGTTGATAACACCAAATTTTATGATGTTTTTGGCCTTTATTCTGTTATCAAAACTACCCTTTTCTGCTATTTACCTCTCTTTTATATGCATTTTCACAATAATTAGCCAAACAATGCTCTCAATCCAATATCTCCTTCTTTTGCAGAGTTTTCCTCCTATTTTGGCCCACTCAGCACCAATAAGGCCATCTCGGCCCACAATAAGTCCAAGTCTGTCTCGGCCCCCTAACGGCTGATGAGAACGCTGACCGGCAGGGCTGCGCGGTGCGACGACGCGTGACGCAAGGATGTCGCGCGAGAGGGCACCGATGGGCGACACACCTCCTTACCCGACAGGGAGCTGAGCACACCGCGCCTTCTCCCTCTGACGCGCGATATCGGCCACCCACCGGCAGGCGCCTCTCGCCACAACGCCCGACGGCCGGCACCCTTGTGCCGTGCGATACTTGCATCAGCCGACACCAGCTGAGTGGCGGTACGGAGGACACGTGGCGCTTCAAGCGCCATATCTTCTCAACGACCAGCTGCCTATAAATAGCAGCTACAGGGAGCCGAAAAGACAGCTTAGACAGTTCAGACAATCTTGGTCACTTCAGGTTTCGGATAGTCGAGTGATCTTCGGAGGAGGCTGCGAGAGCAGGCGTATCGTGCTCCAGTGTTCGTACCGGGCGACACTAGGTGAGCTCTTCCTCATCCTGAGAGGGAGGGGACTGGTTCACCTAGGACTGTACCGGGCGACACTGGGAGCCGATATCGGCTGATGTAGATACGCGACACGAGTGCCCGACACCAGTGCCTGGCAGTAGGATACGCAGCTCTATGCCCGAAATGATAACGAACCTGATACGCTCCGCTCGTCATGCGTGCCACCCGAGAGGGTGTGCTGCCCGACTTGAGCGTATCGGCCAGGTCCTTGAGCGATGCAGTCGCCTGTCCGATGTGCCGCTTGAGAGAGTGTGCCGTCCGACACGGCTGTATCGGGCTAGGCCCCTGTACGATATCGGGCGGGATGGTTACTATAGCTTGTCGTCTTTCTACATCAAGAAGGCGACACATATCTTTAATTCTGTTATTTAATTCTTTACTCATGCATTGTAATTAAGACCTTTAATGCTTATAAAAATAGAAAAGCTTACTTACTTGCTGCTCTATGCTTGGTGCAATATGTTGGATGACTGCTATGTTTGATATCTGAACTCTGGCTTGCATGTTTTGGATCGTGTTTCGCTTAGCTACCGAATTGTGTTTTCCCGTCGCAACAACTTCGAGAGTCGTGTTGTGGCTCTAGTGTTCGGTCCAATTCTGGAGTACGAGAGTGCCCGGAACGGAGTTGCTTTAGTAACCTTTCCACTCTAATTTGAGTCAGGTGACCCCGAGAGTGGAACCGATGCCTTGTTAGAGGTGCCCACTTCGAGAGGAGGGGTACAGGATTGGTTCTACCGCCGCTTGTTTTACCGCAGTTCTATCCTTCGTACCTCGCCTTAGCTCCAGGTTTATCCTTCTGTTTCTGTTGCATGAAAACCCCTAAAAACTACTAAATGCTTAAAACCTTATATCTTTCTAGTAACTCCACTTGGAGATAGTTTTCTTGTTTTGTTCGTGACATCTTTACGCTTCCCTTCTGAGGAAGTTATAATCTCTTCTACCTGCCGGAGTGTAGCGTGTCGATTCTCGGTTCTCAACACTACCCCCCTTGTCCCTGTGTTCGACCCCGTATATCTACTTTGACCCCGTAAACAAAGTTGCGGGGGCCTAGAAGGATTCGGGTTTATAAATGTAAAAGCTCGACTACCTCAAATCCGCCTCCAATTTTAGGACGTGTGATTTAGGCCGGTCAGCAGCAGAGGATCTCAGGGCGAAGTCGAGGTCGCCGGAAAGAAAGATCGAGTAGGTCTAGGAGTTTCAAGGTGCAAGAGATAGAATTAGCATAGGAGGAGCCAACATTGGGCGGCAGTCGTTCCTGGTCCTTTGAATAGGATGGAGGCGACTTGTGGTGGTGTCTGCAACTTGGCCATGGAGAGGCCTTGGAACCTAATATTAGGTTTTTCATCTATGAGCCACGAGGGGAGATGAGTGATGGCCTAATAAATTTAGGGTAGAGAGGTGAAGACAGTGGAGGAAGAATCTCATGAAATCGTGGCGAGATGAGGAATAATGGTAGCAAAGACGCCCATTGATTGTTGTTTCGCAAATAACTGTAGGTAGGAGACACTCGCGGAGCCATTAGATTGAATATTGATTTACTAACAATCATTGTATGGTGTTTATGAGAGGGGAATAATGAAAGTAATGTGTGACATAGAATTAAATCCAGGACACTAGGTTAAATGAATTACATTAAAAGAATTTGTATTCAAATCTTAGTCAAACTATATAGTATCTAGTTTAATTCATTTCAAGGGTCAAACATGGTCAAAATGCTATCAAATTTAGACCACATGTCCAATAAATGGTATAGATTATTGACTTTCCCTTGGATTTCTATTTTTCACATGTCTTATCCATAATTTCCCTAAATGTCATTTTACTTGGTTTTAATGCATTAAATCATGAAATGTGGTACATTTTTTCCTTAATTTCTTTTCTTTGAGTCAAAAATTAGGTAATAACTTATTAATCACTAGTTATATCATTTTTTAACTTCAAATCTCTTATATTGTCCTTTAAACATCATGAATGATAAGAGAGAGAGAAAATGGAAAAAGGAAACTAATGGTGTATCATTTTGAATTAATTGAGATTCATATTGCACATATGAAATTGAAAGACTAATATGAGTCTCATTTTATTTTTCTTACACTAATTTCTTATAAGAAATACCATTTCATGGTCTTTTTGCATTAAGACCCTATACTATTCTTATTTAATGGAAACCTCATTATAAGGCTTAAATTGGTTTAGATAATTGGGATGTTACATGGCCCAACTGATTGTTTGGAGTTGTCAAGACATTTCTTGGACTGGAGGCTAGACGATCGATCTGAAAACCAACCGACCAACCAGGAGGGAAGTCGATTGGTTCAAGGGTTCAACAGATCAACCAAGATTGGTTCAAGCACAGTTCTTCACCAATAATAGGTTGATGCATGTGATGTAGACCTTAGTTAGAAGTAATTCCTTATGGCTCCAAGGAATTACAATAGTATGGACATAACCATTGCATATGTTTTAATTGCATGTCTTTGTTTGTGGGATATACCATGTATATGATATGTACTATAGTATGTGTTGATTGGATATGTATATGTATATTTATAAATACAAAATCCTTCAATAAAGATATTAAGTCTAAGATGCTTTCCATTAGCAACACACATGAACATCTTGATCGACTATGAGTGGACACGCCAAGCGTGGTGTGCTATCTATCTCGTAGAAGTGTGATGATAGTTATGAGGGTGTGCCAAGTAGGGTGCATTACTATCGTGTTGGCTTTTGGGTTAGACTTAACTAAGTCATCATAATGACATTAAGAACTTAGAAGCATGCATATGATTATGGTAAAGAGTTGTGCATACTATCTATCCAATAATTGCATATGATGCAATTGGCAAAAGTTACCTACCTTAATGATTGATTACGAACACTGGTAGTGGTTGGGTAATAATTGAATTGTTTTGGATCTTAACTCACTATAAGGTTGTGGGTTGCAATCTTCTGAATTGATAAGTGAGGGTTATCGGTTTGAACAAAATATTTAGAGTGATATTTAAATAAAGTCCTAATTAACATTATCAAATTTTATCAAATCAAATAAAAATGTTTTGACAAAAATGTAAATTTCTCTTGTAGAATCAAATGGCAACAAACAACATGTTTTCTCTACAATCAGTCCTTGAGAAGGACAAGTTAAATGGTAAATTCTACGACTGGTTCATGACGCCAAGAATTGTTCTCACACAGGAGCACAAGCTCTATGTATAGGAGACACCAGAGCCAGATGAACCTACTCCCACTACACCTAAGGCTGATAGGGATGCTTACAAGAAGTATATTGAATATGCCATTGATGCCAAATGCCTAATGATGTGCTCCAAGAACTACGAGTTGCAGAGACATCATAAAAATATGTATGTTATTGAGATGGTAATACATCTTAAGAACATGTTCCAAGATCAGGCAAGACATGAGAGATATGATGTCTCCAAGGCAATGTTCACATGTAACATGGCAGAAGGAGATCTAGTAAGTCCTCATGTACTCAATCTTATTGGGTGGTTTCTGCTACTCAAACGGTCTTGAGACCGCATAGGCTCAAACGGTCTTGAGACCGCATGGGATCAAACGGTCTTGAGACCGCATGGGCTCAAACAGTCTTGAGAATGCATGGGCTCAAATGGTCTTGAGACCGCATGGGCTCAAACGGTCTTGAGACCGAATGGGTGGAATTGCTTGGTTAGATTTCTTGATCGGAGCTAGAGATGAAGGTGGACCTTGACTACTTATTCATCTTTATCAAAACCTACATAACTAATATATGAAAGTACTTCAAGTCCTTAAATAACCATTCAACCCAAAATAAATATGTGCTAGAAAATACTTGTATTAGTACATGCTCATTAGAAATCACAATAAGATTCTAGATGATTACCATCCATTGGATGATGAAGATTGCATTTTAGGAGTAAATGTGTCATAATAATAATCTAACCTAGTTGATACAACACCTTATTATTTGAAATATATAAAATAAAAACCCTAGATTCAGAAGTCTATTTGATGATATTAGGAAGTTTATTTATTCGTGTTTACCATGTCTAAATCAAAGGGTATAAAAGATAGAACTTACACAAGAATATACTTCTATAAGATATATGTGAATTTGTAGTTTGATAAAATTAACATTAGATTTTGTTTGAGTGTGAACCTATATAAATCCACTTTATATTATATAACAATATGGGATACACTTATAAATGGATGTTTTCCCAAGTGAGGACAACTGGTTTGTTAAGATCCTTGGTGTGTTACCAAGAGGTTTCATGTTGGACATCACATCACAAGATAAATAGAATGGTTACTTTACAGAGAAAGTAATGTCTATTAATCCATATATATATATTCCTAGTAAGGGTATTTCATAGATAATAATTAATCCACATACCCTACCCATAGAAATAGGTATTCTAAGATAAAAAACCCTAACTTACATTTTGTAACTAAGACTAGGTTTAAATATATTTTTGATTATGAATTGATATATGTGAACGAATGTGTGTATAAAACATTATTGGGTCAAGAAAGAAGAATCATGAATTTGATGTATTGAAATTGAGTTTGTTGTGAATATCATGAATGTGAAATTCCAATTTTATTTTTAGGATTTACATGGCTATAATATTACTTCCTATAATGAGGAATATCTATGAATATTTTCCCTCTTAGATTTTATAATTGTAACTCTTATTTCTTGATTTGAAATCAAGTGATCCATTATGAAATAATGATAACTTGTTTCCATGGGTCAATGAATCCACCTACCTTGTTGATTGAGAATTGAGTGTGATTGATGACTTCACAAACAATTCTTCCACTCTGTTATGCATTTGGTTAACTAGATTGCTTTGTCTATCGTAGATGCATAAGCATAACCATTTATTGTCGGGTGCACCTTTTTGGCCTTGTTTAAATATATTGCATGACCTTTCACCTAGGTTGCATCTTTCCACCCTTATTTGAATATGACAATGCCTTTCCGTCTAAGGTTCTCCTTTCCCCCCAACTTACACAAAAGTTACAAATATCTCTTATCCCTACTATAGATTCATCTAGTATATTATTATTTGCACGCAATTTTATTAGTTGATGGTAAAATTGTGGATGTTTGTGATTGAAAAAAATTATATCTTGCTTATTTATCTCTTGGAAAAATATCTAATGCCTCATTGTTTTGGTAAAATTATTGTTTAACTTAAATACTTTATATTATCTATTTTTTATGGGAAAACTATTTCTATACTTGTGAGCCAATTTAATGCCCAACATATTGTTTATGTGTACATACCTCAATGTTTACTGAAACATACATTTTCCCCTAATTTTGGGGTGAGTTTTCCCTTCCACCTAGGTGTAGGTAAGCTATAGAACAGGGAATAAAGAAAACCATATATAGGCTTTTTTGTTTGAGGATAGTTTGGGATGGGAAAATTACCCCGTTCAACTATTCTTGTGTAGATGTATAAGTAATATTTTTATTTTTGTTGTATGCTACATATAAGATGAGGAACAATTGTATATGGAGTATCTTGTAACTTTATAAATATTTATGTTTTTTGCTGCTTATTAATTATCTTACTCAGCGATATATGCCATTAGATAAATTAATGAAATGCATCCTTCCCTTCATCTGTTGTGGTATGCTTGGGATTCGCTGGACTTATTCCTCATATGGTGACAGGTGAGTTCTCTCTTGTGTCCCTCTCCATAAAATATAGTATCCGAGCTTTAGAAGTCAGTGACTTGATTATTTCAATTTATCCCATGTTGTTCATTTATTAAGTAGTTTAGTAACATATATAGGTTGTTTATATGCATATCCATGAGTCTTGGAATACTAACTAGGGTTTCAACCCCTAACTAATTTGGTGAATTCCACACCCAAACTACCTTTATAGGTGAGATAAGGTATATACTAATACTTATCACCCCACACTATATATGGAAGGGGAAATGTTACCACATAGTAGAAGACTCTTCTGGTGTTTTATTCCTATCTCCGTTTTTAGGGGAAGTTCATTTGACCACTATGAAATGTAGGTTGACTTGAAAACTCTTATATAGGATTATCCCTATCTCTAATGATAAATCCCTTCTTGTGTTGTTTTACTAGCATGCCTCAGATATGTCCACTAGAGAATTGAGAATGCATGATGACAAACATAGTATCAAAGTAAGTTTTAGAATTGAGATGATTCCCAGGATACTAAGTGATTAATCTGAACTAGTTCTATAATGGATATACATGCTTGCCTTCAACAAGGAATATCTCAACATAGTTATGCCCAAACCCCTCTATGTAAAGGTTGCACATCATCATCATCATTGAGCTTGAGCTTATTATGCCTCATTCATGAGGGTAGATGGATCAAAGTTATGGTTAAGTAAATATTCTTAGGTATTCACCTCTTTCATCTCTATTATATAACTAGATTACAAGTGAATTATATTATGGTAATTGACTTGAAGTTCACCTTGTGTTGAAATGATACCATGGTTGTAAACCATCAACTGACAAAGAAACCCAAACTTTTTCCTATACATGTTGTACTATCATATGACTCCATGATGTCTCAAAATTAAGTGGTGTAATTATGAATTGGGTGAAGTGAGAAATTATGGATGTTGTGTCTATTATGATACGGTATTGATCATGGGCTATAGAAAACCTACCCCCTCCTATGCTAAGTTAGTAATGCATTAAGAGTATGAAGTTTGATGCTTGAAAATTAAAATCTATTGGGGGAAGGAAGTGATGGTAAAATAGTCGCATGTTTACATTATGGTCAAAGGTGGTTGACTTGTTTCTCATATTGATTTTGGATCCAGTTTTGGATTTTCATAGCAATTTTTCATCATCGAACTTATATTCATTATCAAATTACAAGTACAAAACAAAATATTATATAATTTATTATGGTTTTGGAACCAAGTCATCACCATAAAAAAGTTTGAGTACTAGAGAAATACTCTCGTGAAGAAATCCTTTGCTGGCATGATCTATCCTGAGACCCCTAGGCCTAAGTGTGATGTGTGGAGTAAGAAGAGGAAGTCTTAATATATAACCATGACCTAATTGGTATATCCGTGTTCACTCTCTATATGGCTAGATATGTTACAAATTTATCCTTTTAAGGGGTGGATGTATTTACGCTTCACTAGGAGTGTAACTTAACTTAAGGAACATAAAGATAAATAATAGTTGCGGTAAATAGTTCCTTAGTAACTTCTCCTAATAATGATAAACAAATTTAGATACCACCTGATCAAGGTTAGTGAGTAAGCCTTGCTAAAATAACCACCATGGATATTACTTTGATAATTGAAAGAAATTTAAGATTTATCTTCAATTATCTTAAAAAGAGGAACTTAAGTTAGGTAACATACTAAGTTAGTTTGAAAAAGAAAAGAAAAGGTAAAGATAGATCTACGCTAAGTCAGTCAAACATACTAACGATATGTTTGGTATGCGATATAGCTTGTAGGATTGGATTACAATCCTGCTCTTTTATGTCAACCCACGTTTGGTTGTGTTTTAGCGACTAGGGGCTTATAAACCAGTGGTCACAGAGTCCTCATCATGTGGGACTTTTGCATACTGCAAACCCCCAAGGTATTAGTCAGGATTGTGAAAACCCCGACTTCTATGGTCTTGGAACCCTCCCCTCCCAAGTTCCTCATCCTCAACACCCTCTGTTTGCCCAACTTTCTGGAACTTTTCACTACAAAGATTTCTCCTATTGTCTTTCACGTCAACGATTTCTCACCATCCACGTCCCTCCCACCTATGGATGAGTTTGTATTGTGATCCACCCTCTAACGACGGAAGAATACTCTGTGAGTGCGGAAACTCTCCCACAGGGCATTCGCTGCTCCTCCAATCAAAGACTTCTCAAATGCTTTTTCGCTGTATGGCGGCACGGTGAAGCAGGGACATGGAACTCGAATTAAGGGGCCGTTCGGCCGCTTACTTTTAGAATGCAACATTTATATCTAAATACGGTGCAAATTTAACAACAAGAAGTTACTTTCTGTATTTGATTCAGTATTCGTCTTAATGAATTGGCATGATTTAAAATCACGTCATATTTGGCGGAACTGAAGACTGCCACATTGTGTCTGATAATCCAGCTTCTGCTTCGTCCGCGGCTCTCCGTCATGCAGCTTCACTTCTCTATTTCACGGGTCACAGCTGTAAAACTTTAAAAATCAAATACTAGGTACGTACAGAAATACTGCATTCTAAAAGTAAACAGCCGAACGCCCCCTAAACATATTTTTAAAATCCATGCTCATTGACTTCACAAAATTCCGAGATAGATTATGATTGTTGAGTCTATCATATGTTTATGTCTGTGATATCGCGATGAACAGCCCATACAGTCCATTTCCGAGCAACCATCACAACTGTTCATTCCATATGCCTGGAGCTCGTTTTGATTTTGTAGAACGGTCACCAACTAAGTTTGAATTTTAAGTAATCAAAATAACAGATTGATGGGAGTAGCCTCTACAATGTCCAATGGAATTGAGGGTCACGAGTTCAGAATATGACAGGCGCGAATGTTTGATTAGTGCCCATGTTTAGTCCGACAAGCATGTGGTGTACATGTTGCTACTAGTGAACTGACGGAACGAGGACGAAGGAGGCGAAGTATAGAGCAATCTTTTCCCGTATACATCCAAACTTAGGAAAGACATACAAATATCGTAAGGGTCTGATTGGTTTGTCGTAATTGGTCCGGAAAACTTATGAAGTGGAGTTCTGTAAGTAATTTTTCATGATTGGTTTGAAGTAAGTGTTGGAACTTAAGTTCCGTGACTTCCGGTGAGTTACATACTTACATACAAAATACAGTTCCTGAGTTCCCCCTTAAAAAGAGCGGAAAACGAGTTCCGAAATAACTAATAATATTTCTTTTACAATTATATTTTTCATTCTTCATAAATGAGATATGTAAAATATTTTTTACTAGAAATGTTGGCGGTGTCAATACGGTTTACTGCCAAAACTATATCATAATATGTCAATATACTATAATCGCACTATGTAAAATAGTTTACACTATAACCACCATTATCAGTGTGGTGTATAAAGTAAAAAATATATATTCACTATAAAATAATCACACTGCACCATGTAACAAAAAATATGATTAATCTAACATATTTTTGTTCTTCATGTTTAAAAATATGATGTGAAAAATGATAATTAACTAGAATCATGAGTACGAAATACACAGAAAATTAATATTATATATTGTTAAACAATGATGAATGAAAACTTATATCTATAAATACGTAATATGTATATATTATTACGATATTTTGTACATAGAAAGTAAAATAAAATTACATGATGTGATTTCAACTATAGTATTTTTATTAAAATTGTAATCATGCAAGATTAAAATAATCTTTAAGGGAATAATATTCATACCGTAACCACTTCTTGTCGTTATTGTGGTAAAAATTATTGTAGTTATTTACGGATATGATATTTTTTATGTATGTGTCTTTACTTATTATATATTACACAGTAAAAATATTTTTATAAAAAAAGATCTGCATTGAAGTAGAAGACAAGCGGGCAACAAGCTATTCCACTACAAAAAGTTAACATCTTTTTATAATGTTTATGTTTACACTTACAACAAACCAATCACATAAAATTGAGTGGAACTTAAGTTCCAAAAACTGAACTTGAGTTCCCGGAAAATGAGTTCCGCGTAACTTATGACTTACACCAAATCAATAGGAGCCTAAGCGTAAGCGTATACCGTTCTATCTTTTCTATTGACAAAATTCATTACAATCCTTCCTATAAACCAAACATACCGTTAATGTGTTAAATAAATCAAATCTTATTTTCTCTTTCCTCCTTCATTAATGGTTATAAGATTCTCCAAATTTGATGAAACCTCACCCACAAGTCACGTTAAGTTCCTTGGATATGAATTTACCATCAATTTTATATTTTGGAGTTATTTATTTATTTATTTAATAATTTAAGAGTTCTACACATTTTCTCTCTCCTAACTTCCCATATATATGTTAAAGATTATCCAAATCACATGAAAATTTATCCAAAGACATATTTTAATGTGTAGATTATGAATCTAAGATTATTTTCTACTTTTAGAGTCATTTAATATTTTATTTTCTATTTGGATAGAAACTTATATCTCCTTTCCTAGAAATTACAAAAATTAATATTATTATGCAAATAAGGTGATATTTGACTCTCAAGTTAATTGGGACCCAAGAAACATGATTCTTAACTTAGATTCTACTTTTGAGATTTCCTTTTAAGAGATATGTCACATATATTATTATGGTCATTATTATATTATTTCACCATTAATCCAATTATCCATCCAATTATGTTCCTTATTTTCATATTAACACTAAAGGAATTATTATGACAAATTTTATGTGTTCATTATGGCCTATGACTAATGTGAAAATATTAGGTTACTTTAGGGTAGTTTATACATGCATTAATTATTAGTTTATACTAAACATACTTTAGGCCTAAACCATTAACCTTGTTTGGTTAAGTCTAAGAGGTCAAAGTTCTAGGGTAGGGTCCAAGATCCGATATGTTATACACATGGTGAAACTGTCACTGCATGCGTCATGTACACATTAGTCTTCTCATTTTAGATATTGTGTTAGAAAAGTCACATCAACACCTAGGGTTAACAATGTTATATTCATTATGATTACATTAACTATTCTAGAGATTCCACCATCCTCTTATCATAGTCAACATTAGTTCTGTTATTATTATTATTATTATTATTATTAATATTATTATCCTTTGTAATTATCCTTTTTTATTAAGGGTATATATATTGTTCGGGTCTAACATGCAGATTTGTTTTTTGTTAGTATGGCAGTCATATAACAAGTTTATGACATTTATAAAACTTTTATAGGAGAATTCATTATCTTCTATCACATGACTAAGCAATTGCTTGCAAATAATCGGGAAATTCAGGTTAATGTGCAAGATTAGCATTTTTCTAGCAATCATATCTTGCCATTCACCTTTGATCATTATAATATATTGACAGCCATTTATTAAATTAGGTGTCCTTGATTTAAGAATACATGTTACACTTCATTGGTTTTGGTTAATGCTTATTTAATTTAATTCCGCCTTATTTTATTATGATCATATGGGAAGACCCTCACTCATCAATTTTTAATGTCCTTATGGTATGTTTGGTTTGTAGGAAAGGATTGTAATGAGTTTTGTCAATGGAAAGGATAGAACGGTATGCACTTACGTCAGGATATTTGTATGTCTTTCCTAAGTTTGGATGTATACGGGAAAAGATTGCTCTATCCTTCGCCTCCTTCGTCCTCGTTCCGTCAGTTCACTAGTAGCAACATGTACACCACATGCTTGTCGGACTAAACATGGGCACTAATCAAACATTCGCGCCTGTCATATTCTGAACTCGTGACCCTCAATTCCACTGGACATTGTAGAGGCTACTCCCGTCGATCTGTAATTTTGATTACTTAAAATTCAAACTTAGTTGGTGACCGTTCTACAAAATCAAAACGAGCTCCAGGCATATGAAATGAACAGTTGTGATGGTTGCTCAGAAATGGACTATATGGGTTGTTCATCACGATATCACAAACATAAACATACGATAGACTCAACAATCATAATCTATCTCGGAATTTTGTAAAGTGAATGAGCATGGCTTTTAAAAATATGTTTAATTCGAGTTCCATGTCCCTGCTTCACCGTGCCGCCATACACCGGAAAAGCATTTGAGAAGTAAGTCTTTGATTGGAGGAGCAGCGAACGCCCAGTGGGAGAGTTTCCGCACTCACAGAGTATTCTTCCATCGTTAGAGGGTGGATCACAATACAAACTCATCCATAGGTGGGAGGGATGTGAATGGTGAGAAATCGTTGACGTGAAAGACAATAAGAGAAATCTTTGTAGAGAAAAGTTCCAAAAAGTTGGGCAAACAGAGGGTGTTGAGGATGAGGAACTTGCGAGGGGAGGGTTCCAAGACCATAGAAGTTAGGGTTCTCGCAATCCTGACTAATACCTTGGGGGTTTGTGGTATGCAAAAGTCCCACATGAGGAGGACTCTGTGACCGTTGGTTTATAAGCCCCTAGTCGCTAAAACACAACCAAACGTGGGTTGACATAAAAGAGCAAGATTCCAATCCAATCCTACAAGCTATATCGCAATACTAAATATACCATAAAAGTCCTCAACAGGTAAATCTAATTGTATATTTGGATTCCTTATATCAAAAATAGATTGGGTGTCAAATTTCATTAAATTTGGGATTCATTTGCACCCTCAAAAGAGGAGAGAGAAAAAGAGAAATAATTTCATTCACACTTTGGTCGAATTGATTTGGGAATTGAATTCAATGTCACACCTGTATGGTTTTAGCATGCAATCTGTACAGTTGGATCCACGATCCAACGACTCTCAGTCATCTCCTTCCTTGGTCTAGAAAGAAAACAAGCCACACAGTTTCCTTATCCTTTTCTCTTCAATTTATCTCTCTCTGATTCACGATTTCCTGAGATGTTTTCTCCAATAGCTTCCTCGTAGGTTTCCGCATCCGGACATCCACACTTTGTTAGGGTTTCCTCTCTTATAAAGTTCCAACCACCACGGCTGTCCTTTCCCTCTGTTCTTCCCATGTTTCCAGCGTCGGGTAGTTGTTCTCGCCTCTTTGGGTGATCGGACCACTGATCTCGTTTGGGTCTCCTCCTACCTGCCCGAGGTCCTGGTTCATTGAGTTTGGTTCCCGTTCTATCATCCCCTAGCCTGGCCAGCCTCCGGCGAAGCTTTGAAGATGGGGAGAGTTCGCTGGCCTTTGTGGAGTCTGCTGGCTTTCAAGATACCTTCCTTTGGACCCCTATGAGGTTTGCAACCTTTCAATTTGGCCCCAGGGTAAGCGTGCATCTTTTTCCTCTTTTGGACGATTAACTTCTCTACCTATACGTTTTCCGGCAATCAAATTATTTGCAATCGTTTCACCGCGTTTTCATGGCTATTCCCCTTTGACTGGACTTGGTGAACTCAGTTTGTATGTTGGTCGCTTTCGTAGAATCCTTTTGGTTTGGATCCTGAGAACTCTTTCCTGCTGACTTGGTCGGAGGAGCTGTCTCTATTCCCAACCTCCCCGCAAGGATTTTCTTTGGGGTCTCTCTGATCAGAGGACCTTGAGGGATCTATATATGATGTTTTTAGGTTATGTTTTTGAGCACTTAAGAAACAAATGTGTGTGCCTGGATTGAAGAGGATGCTTCTTGCCGTGCATAGTGTCATGAGGTGGGTGACGACAGGCAAGGTTGTGGTGCTCGAAACACCAAGAACACCCTTGTTCTCGTTTTGTTTTTGTTTCTCAAGGGAAAGGTTTTATGGTCTTTTCACCCTCGATTTTCTTTGTTTAGATGAGTCAGACTGAGCCTTTGATCACTGACATGCCCACCACTGATTGGGCCACGTCGTCTGGGCCACACTCTCTCTCTCCCTCTCTTGCTCTATTTTGTTGACGTGGCTATTTCTGATTGGTCGATATTGCAAAATTCATATCTTTTGCTCGAGTTGTCCAAAAATTAAAGTAAAATATGTTTTGGAATAAAAAAAATATAAGATTTTTAATAAAAATATTTTCAAGACTTGGTTTTGAATTTTTTCAAGAGGTGTTTTCCAAAAATGACTTTAATGCTTAAAAATCACCAAAAATACACTTTAATCGTGATAACCCCAAAATATGTAAAATTATATGTTCTTAATCAGGATAACCTAACTAGATCAATGGTGATGAGTTTAGAGTCTAAGTTGGAGTTTTGTGAGAAAAGTATAAAACTAGGGTTTTCTTTACATTAATGCATATAACAAACCCTAATACATGTGAATAATCTTAATTAGATAAAGTTGATATTGGAAACAACTAGATTGGTGACGAGTGCTTCTAGGACTCTATTATAAGATATGATTGCATCCCACATTATTTCTATATTGAGCTATAAATCTATTTCCTCTCTAAATTTTTGTTTTGCATCTCCTATTATTCTATGTTGAGCAATTCACCTATATTCTCCTTTATCTTGGTCTTATGGACATTAAACTACACCATATCCCATTCTTTTGAAAATTATGCTTCATGTGAAGTGTCTTATTTGTTACTGATCTTGTGATCATGTTTGGACATTCTCTTGCTTCTTTATTATGCTTTGTTCATGTTGGAATTCTATATGATGACATGTGATGTCTTTTTCCCACTTGGGAGGTGGATGTATACGTTGGTCACTTTTATATTATATGGGAGTTTGGTTATTAAAATATAAGTGCCAATCTCTATCAGGTCTCCTCCTACATATGAAGGTTGGCCCACATTTATATTATATGGGAGTTTGGTTATGTGCCAATCTCTATCAGGTATCAAGTTTATGAGGTTTGGCTGCCATTGTCTTTTATTTTTCTAGGGTTATGCCTATCTCACATGCATACATGTTGACGTTATTGATGATGGGTTATGTGCCCTATCATGATATGTGCTTATGTGGCACTAATTTATTGTTTTATTAATGGAAAGTATTCTTTTGATATTAATAGTTTGCAATTCAATTCTCTTGATACCCACTTGGGTAGTTCTTATCTTTTCTATGGGAACCCTTTTATTTTGATGTCCGTTATTATTTATAAATTACTCAATTCCTTATTTAGTATGCACATACCAGCCTTTGCTGATGTTATCTATCTTCTCTCTTCTTGCTGGGGTATGATTCCAACCCTAGGTGAAGGATTTGGATGATATGGCATGAAGACTTGGACTTAGCTTAAGGAGTTAAAGCTTGGAGACAATATTGATATAGTTTAGATTTTCTCTACATAGATCCATATGTTGTACCTTATATGTAAACTCTGCATGGGAGATTGTCAAAGAACTTTTGTAATCATTTGGAAAGTTGATAATAGTCATGTTTTATATTCTTCTACTAAAATTTGGTTGTTTTGAATACCATTAATAAGATTTGAAAATTTTACACCCACTCCATCATACCTTTTTGGGTGTGTTTGGATTGGAGGTTTTGTTCTTCAAATTTTTAGTAGGGAGTGGTTCCCCTCGGGAATCCTACTCCTCACAACGTGAATGGTCTAGTAGTGTGATATGTGGTGGTATGGTATGGCCCATTTGCATTAGCTCTCATATGTAACCTGGAAACCAATACTATAATATCCTCAATTTTGTTAAATTGAATTTATTAGATATAAAACATGTTTTGATAAATAATTTTTCCCAATGGTATTGTTGGTGAAATAATAATGTTAATCACCTTTGTGGCATGCGTCCTTGTGGAACAAGTTAAATAAGTAGAAATAATTAACACATAAATAAAAGTTAATGACATTATGAGATGTTGGCTAAAATATATGTGAGGAAATTGTGTCATACCATCTTCTGGGATGACTAGTCAAATTTTGAGGAAAAAATTCCTATAAGAGTAAAAGGATATTATAATATGATTTTCCCATGTTTTAATATATTTGTTTACAAATAATATAATATGGACACGTTAGAAAGATGGTTGTCTATGTGTCTTGTTTGAAAATTGTGTATTGGAAGTGCCAATACTCCATATGGGATGCATTTCGTGTAAGTCATTATTTTATATAAACCACTAATAGATTTTGGACTAAGAAAGAGAGGAAAATCTAATACTAAAGAAATTACTAGTGATAATTCACAACAGATGTGTTAAATATGAAATTACATGGAATACTCTAGAAAAGAGAGTTTTCATGCATGACTAAAGAATGGTGACTTTGTTAGTTATTGGATAATAGAAATATAAGATAATTTTGGACAAGTTTTTAATGAAAAATAAGTATGTACTATTTTATATAATTAAAAGAGTATATATCTAGCCAATTTGGCGACACATGTTTTGGGATATCATTTAGTATTGTTTTGATTTGACTCTTGGTAAACTTGAAAATAATAATTAAAAAAAGAGAATTCTAGAAATTGGGAAGAAAAGGTATACCACGTGATAATGGTATTGTTTTAAATTTTTTTTAAAGGGAGCAAGTTTTGTATGGAAAAGATATCCCAATAGATCCTAGGCATTGAATGTACTTTTGGAAATATTTTTGGTAGTTTCCTTGAAATAAGGATAATTAAATTGAAGGAATCTACCAAAGAGAGAGAGAGAGAGACAAAAATAACCTATTTCATTATGGATTAATGATCAATTATCCTTTATGTGCTATATAAGTAGATGTTTTTCCTTTATGGCTTTTGTCTTGCCAAAATAAGAGAGTGGTGGTTCCCTCTCTTGACCTTTCAATCTATAGAATAAAAAAAATGCAAACTTTCCATATTGAGAAAGGAGGAAATAATTACCCCTTGTCTTGTGTACTTCTCTGCCAACCATACACGAATATAAAGGGAAAGAAGATCACCCAACCTAGTACCATATAAGTAGTTGGATAATGAAGAGGTCAAGAAGACCCTTTTATCTTCTTCTTTCCACTACACCCGACAGTTCATGGCTATCTCCATGAGCGGGTGAGACCAATAGAGAAGAAGATGACTAATCGATGACCAAGTCGCGCACTGGTCTCTCTCCATGTAGTCAGGATAAAGTCAGAACCTAGATCTCCTATAGTCAGATGATCCCATCTTAGGATCGGATGATAGTTGGTGAGAGGCACCATCCTCTAGAAGGGTAAGCTGCCCCGTTGTTAGGTAGCAGGACAACGACAATGCTCCAAAGATGAGCGACTATAGAAGCAGTGTAGGGCGTCATTCCTCATTGTAGTAGCCTCACTGGTGTGGACATGAATTACCGAGAAAGGAAAAGAATCTCTATAATTGATCCAAATACTATGGTTTGATACTAAACCATATCATATCAAATCACTTGATATACTCCCTACTGTTCAATTACTTTTATATAGTTATGTAAAGGAAATTGAAGATACACTAAATTTTGAGATTGATTCTCAAACAACTCAGGAGACTGATCTAGATACATAAAAAAAATCACAGAAGTGAACAAAACCACAAGAAAGTCTATCAGGTAGATGTACACATGTCAAAGATTTAATCTGACTAGAATACACCACCCTCTCCAGCCACACTTTGTCCACCCCTCTATCTATCTCTATTCCATAATCCAATACTTAGATTTCTCATTTACTAAATATCTATATCTAGCTTTTTTTGATTCATCATGCATTCAAATTAGGGTATACAATGTGAGTCAATTCTTTGATTACTTGTGTGTATTTTCCTTGTTTTCAATTATACTAGGTGTGATTTCAAATGTATCAGGAATATCCAAGTCTTTGTACTTCAATTGATTCTTTTGCAGGAATATGAGCTAATCTGCTTTTTTTTTTTATCATAGTTCCAAAAAATAAAGGATTCTTCTCATAGGCTAAAGTGTCCACTAACAACAGGCCTCTGACCTTCCTTTCTCCACCCATGTGTGAGGCCCCTTCTTGCCGCCCACTTGTGCTTGGTCACCTTAGAACTGAGGGACTTGCTTTTTTGTAGTCAGGAATCTTTAGAGATCTTCTCTCTTTCTTGCCAAGGAGGCAAAATCCAACAAGGTCCTACTCCTTTGTAGAGCATGAGTCACGTACGACAACCCCTCCCTCTCGTCATTACATGGAAGGAGGGTCTGGGAGCATCTGGGCGGTCCGCATACAAGATAGCCCTGGTGGACACACACCTCGAACCAGCCACAATGGTAACCTTTGCATGGAAGGGATGGGTCTATGTCAGATTACTCGAATGCGCCTAGGGCATGTACATTGAGTGCAGGGCATGAAGGTTATTTTGCTATAAATTCAGTCAGCCGCCGACATGGAAAATAAAGGTACGAAATGTTGAATTGGTGCTCTCCTATTGGCCCATTAATGTTTATCTTGTAAAAATTATAAGTAACTGTTGATAAGTCAGATCATAGCAAATAAATATATATCAAAGTGATCGGGAAAATAAGAGGAACACCAAGAAAATATAACTAAGTTCTAATTAGGCTTATTGTACCAAGAATTGGATAATATATGATAAAGTGGTGATTAGCACATGGGTACCCCAGTTTTGGGTACTATAATGTTAGAAACATTAGAAAGCTTTTCTTTTATGTTGTTATATGACATTATTGAAGATGATGGGATCTAAGATGATTGAAATAGTAATAATAATGGATGCTTAGGGTTCTAATGTGGATAATCATACATATGAAGTTTTAGGTTTAGAGATCATAACTTAATGTGTTAAGGGAATAATTAAAAATAGTGTTCCTAATGCAATAACATGTTAGATTTTGGATAAAATAATAATACATCGGTATTATGTCTAACAGAAGACACCAAGATGGTTAGACATTTGGTTTGTTAGCGAGAGGTCCCAGGATCGTGCCCAAGCCACGGTATGAATAGAATGGCCAATTTTTTTTTAAATAATACATCGGTATTATTCTTTATTTTTAGGGTAGTTACTTGATTGGTTGATCTCATTACCTTTTTGCTTGGATATCAAGATACTTCTGAGAAACTTATGTGGTTACACCAATGAATACTCGACTTAACCGAATTTTTTGGTTTCTCAAAGTTTTCCCTAATGGATTGCAAACAAATGCTCACTTGTTTACTTATTTTCTACAATCTAAAAAGTCACTATGGATATCATATTATATGCACATATCTTGCTCGAACCCCTCATACCAACTCTAGAAATCTAAGAATAGAAGAATGAGAGAGTCATAGAGATGATTAGGGCTAGGCCCCTGATTGGTAAGGTCATAAGATGTCAGTCCCTAGATTGCAAAGACCAACATGGAACCTAGATCTAGATTGAGAAGGTGGCCTAACATCCACTATAGGGACAAGACCTTGAGAAAGAGTACCATAGAGGTAGAGTAAAAATGGATTGAGAAGTTATGAGAAAAAATGTTAATTTTTATTCTATAAAAATAATTGTTGTGAATATATTATTACACCTACATGCAAATATTTTGTTCCCCCCACATAGTAGTATCACTGTTTGGGAAATCGGTCCGTGATAACACATTTTTAGGGGTTATTTATGTCCTATATTTTGTTGTCAAAACTTCCCTCTAAACTAGTTTTCCTATCAATTCAGTTATGTTTTGAACAAAACTAAACTGTGCTACGCTCTGACCAATTTTTGCATCCTTTTGTAGAGTTTTTCCTTGTCTTTCCACCAAAAAGACCCGTCCCGGCCCATGAACGACGTTTAACTGCATCAACCATCCTACCAGTCGCCCGACACACTCATTACTCATCGCGCAACAGCCCGGTGTAGCTGCCGTGCGACACGGGTGTGTCGCACAAGAAGACCCCACCAGGCGATATGCTGATTACCCGACCGGGAGCTGTACCTTCCACGACTACTCTCCCGATGTAGCGTGTCGTGCGATATGAGCCACCCACTGACAGACACCCACCCGTCACGACTACCCGACATGTTTGTAACCCGACACTCGCTGTGTCGGGCGACACACATGTCGCTCATCCCTGAAGCCGCATTGATGGAGCCGATGGAGGACACGTGGCGCCCAGAGAACCGCAACTTCTTCCAACCACTGCCTATAAATAGTAGCTACAGGACTCGGATGGGACAGGTCGGAACCCTAGCGAAAGCTAAACTTGGAAAGCTTCAGAAGCTAGTGTGACACATTCCAAGGGCATGTCGGGCGATACTAGGTGAGCACACCCCCTACCCAAGAGGGGCGGGAGTGGTTCACTTAGAACCCGTCCCGGTAGTCGCAGCAGCCCGATATGACCAAGAAGGCCACCCGATGTGCCGGGTTCCTAGATGGGCTCTTGCCCGAGACGGCTCGCCCCTACACCCGATACAAGGAACCTGAGAACCAAAGCTATCTTTAACCCAGCATGATACCAAGCTCGATACGGATTTCCCGTCACGACGTGCCTCCTGAGAGGGTGGTACCCCGATACGGACGTATCGAGTAGTGAGCCTTGGTCGTCATGCCCGCCCATCACTGCCTGTCGCCCGACAGGGACTGGCCACCCGACATGGGCATGTCGAGAAGAGCTCCCACCCGGTATTGAGTTAGATGCACCTTAGGGGTCTGCTGCTGTATATCACCCTCCTATATCAAGGAGGCGATACCTATCTTCCCTTTTATAGTCATTTACTTTCGTTTATTACGCAATGTAACTAAAACCTTTTATACAATACTTATGCTAATGGAATTAGTGGAGTTTTAATACCTATTGCTCTATGTTTGGTCCCCTTTTGTTGGATGATTTCTTTATTTTAGCATCTAAACTCTAGCTTGTATGCTTAGATCATGTTTTGACTAGCTATCAAATCATGTTTCCCGTTGCAACTCCCTCGAGAGAGGTGTTGTAACTCTAGCATTTGGTCCAATCAGGGAGTACGAGAGTACCCAGGGTCGGAGTTGCTTCAGTTATCTTTCCACTCCAACCCTAGGCCGCTACCTTTGAGAGAGGGTGTTGGTGCTTAGTTGGAGGTACCCTCTTTGAGAGAAGGGGTACTTGATGTTTCCTGCTTCCGCTTTCTATGCTTAAGTTTTCTTCCTTTGTTCCTTACCTAGGCAATAGTGTTATCTCCTCAAGTTCCGTTGCACAAAACTCCTAAAAATTGATAAAATGGCAAAACCTTAAATCTTCCTTGTAACTCTAGTTGGAGATAGGTTTTTCTTTATAATGCTTTCTTGTAGCATTTTGTTCCTTTTTATTCTGTTGTTTACCATTCTCGATCTACCGTTCCCTTGGGAACATTTTCTTACCCTTCTTTATCGGAGTGTAGAGTGTTGATTCCGTGTTCTTAGCACGACCACCCTTGTCCCTGTGGTTCGACCCCGATCGCTACTTTGGACCCTGTCATCATTGTGGGGGCCTAAGAGTCGGGTTATTTAAAAGTCTGACTACTTCAAATCCTCTCCTTTTAGACGCGTGATTTAGGCCGGTCAACTTTTTGGCGCCATTGCCGGGGACGAGGCAAAACGGTACTGTTAACGAACCCAAATCCACTAACTACACTCCCGTGCCTCAAGCTTAGTAATAAGCTTGACATCATAGTTTCTTTTAGTCTTCTAACCTGAATGTGTATAAAATAGTTCGTTTCATTAACACAAGTTTTCTAACTTGATCATACATTCTATTCAGGTACTCAGGGAAGAAGCACTCTGTTTGATTGAACACCGTTCATCATGCCACATCGCATGGAACCACCTCTTTCCGAGGACGAGAAAAATGCTAGAGTTGGACCACACCCACCTCCACATGGGAACGACGACCGTTACAATAACGATCATTTACATGAAGAGCTAGAAGAACCTGAATCAGAACAACCTGGGGATGATCATCATCACGAGGGACAACATCACCACCGTAGGAACAGAAGGAATCATCATAATCAAGAACGGAATCATAGAGACTGTGACAGTGAAGATTCCGAAGAAGAAGAAAAGACTCTCCGGGAGCTAGCAGCTACGAAAGCCAACAACTCAAGATGCCAAGTGGTAATCCCAATGTTTGATGTTGTAAACTTCGAGTTGAAGCCAACCGTGATCTCCATGATTCAAAATAAAAGCTTTAGAGGAAGTTACAAGAATGACAATCACTACCATCACCTCGATGCTTTCAAAAATATATGCGATACCATCAAGATGAGGGGAGTGCCACAAGAAGTGATCTACTACAAGGGTTTCATTTTCTCCTTAGAGGACAAGGCATTGCCATGGTACCTTGGACTGCCACATCAATCTATGAACGGATGTAATTCTTTAGCAGATGCTTTCGTAAAAAAGTTCTACCCTATAGAGAAGACCGTCAGGAATAGGCAGAAGATCACATCTTTCACCCAGAAGCCAGGAGAAAACCTGCATGAAGCCTGGGAGAGATACCATGAGTATGAGAGGGATTGCCCTCACCACAACTACAAGAAAGGTTTCCTGATAACAACGTTCTATAATGGTATGACTCCTGAAGATAGACTATCACTAAATGCAGCTGCAGGAAGTGACTTTCTTGGGAAGAAGCCCAGTAGGTCTAAAAAGATCATTGAAAACATGGCTGAACTACAAGCTGGGACTGAGTACAACAAGACCGACAGAGGACATCTTAATAAAGCCACAAATGAAGGCCCGTCAATCGAATACAAGGCTCTTGAGGCAATCATGTCTCAGATACAGAAAATAGCTACCGATGTCAGACAACTAAAAGAGTTGGGAGGAAAGGGCAAGAAACAACTAGAGAAGGTGATGATGTGTGTCACCTATGGTGAAGGAGGACACAGAATATATAACTGTGTATATACTCAACTTGAGGAGTCGAGCGATAGTGAAACTGAAGAGGAGGAAGGTGAGAACGTCTCTTATGTCAATTTCAAGAGGCCTGATCACCCAAGTTTCAGCTATGGCAACAAGGATGTCGTAGAGAATTCACATCAATTGAATAATCCACCCAAGCAACCACCCAGTTTTGAGAAAAGAAGCAGACAAGGGCAGTATGTCAAGACCAACTCTTTTCAGATAAACAAAGCTAGTTACCAAGGCCAAGGAAATTTCCAACCCCGTCAAGTAACTAACACAAGTCAAGGGCAAGTGCAAGCTCAAGGGCAAGGCCAGACGAAAAACAACAGCCAGCCGGACTTAGTGGGTAAGCTTTTTGACTTCGTCAAGAGACAAGACACTATAAACAATCAGCTAGTGCAAAGTGTGCTATCGAACTCTGGTGTACTTAACACTATGCAGGTCTAGATGGCGGATATGCAAACACATCAACACCAGATAGACCAATAGCTTGCTCAGATGGCAGAGTTGATGAAAAACCCTTCGAGTAAGATACCATCTAACACAGAATCTGCCAAGATGGCAGTCTTAAGATCGGGAAAAATGGTGGAATGCCCTGAATCGGTCAGACCTGAAGAACCAGAGCCCGAAGTTGCTATAGAAAAATCAGTTGAAGGGGGCAGCCGACAAGCTTATGTTAGAGAACCAGAACCTATGGAGAACTTGTTTGGAAAAAAGGAGTCAATACTCTCCGAGAGTGCCTTTTCCACACAAGATTATAAAAGCACATCTTAAGAAGAGATATGAAAGGTTTATGGAGTTGGTGAAAAAGCTCCATCTTGAGGTGCCATTTCTGGATGCCTTGGAAGAAATGCTGACTTATGCCAAGTTTTTCAAGGACTTGGTCACAAAGAAAAGAAGAGGAGGAAGGATTGAAATGGTACACCTGGCCAGTATGTCTACGACCTTTGTTAAAGATGGTTTACCAACAAAGAAAAAGGATCCTGGAGCCTTCACTATACCCTTTGTTGTAGGGGATAACACTGAGAGGAAGGGTCTAGCTGACTTAGGGGCTAGCATAAGCCTTATGCCCTTAAGCCTCACATAATGATTGGGGCTGACTGACATGGTCAAAACCAACATGAGAATTGAGTTGGCAGATCATTCCTTCAAAAGACCCGTGGGGGTAGTTGAAGATGTTCTGATTCGTGTAGGGAGGTTCTTCATTCCATGTGACATTGTTGTCATTGAAACTGTTGAAGACCCAAAGTGCCCCATCATTTTCGGACGCCCTTTCTTGGCAATAGGGAGGGCACTGATTGATGTCATAGAAGGTATCCTAACTTTAAGAGTCAGAAATGACCACATTGATTTCAAAGTGAAGGACGCCATGAAGGGACCATCCCTGTTAGAGTCTGCCTACTTCATGGATAGCTACTACCAATACTGTGAAGAAATAAGAGAAGAGACTGCAGTTGTAGACCCTCTTATGAGGGCGTTAAACAATTATGATTCAGAAACAGAAGATCCTGAGGTTGTTGAGATCCTCAATTACCTAAATCAAAACAAAGATGATCTGAGCAAGGGTGAGGAAGTTATAGAGACAGTCAAATATGCTTCCCTAGAAATGACACCAGAAGAAGAGAAAGTACCTAAGCCCAAACCAGAGCTGAAATAGTTTCCGGAAGGTTTGAAGTATGCGTTTCTCGATCAAGAGGAAAGAAATCCTGTTATAATTAATGCCAGTCTGACTGAAGAACAATTGGAAAGACTTATCTAGGAATTGGGGCTCCATAAACAAGCTATAGGCTATTCAGTAGAGGATATCAAGGGACTTAACCATGCTCTGTGCATGCACCGCATAAATCTAGAAGAATCTGCCAAACCCTTGGTCCAACCCCAAAGAAATCTGAACCATATGTGGAAAGAGGTTGTAAAGAAGGAAGTTATCAAGCTGAGAGATGCATGTATTATCTACCCTATCAGCGATAGCAACTGGGTAAGACCCATTCATGTTTTACCAAAGAAAGGGGGTATGACGGTTGTGAAAGGTGAGAAGGGTGATGAAGTGGACATCCGTGCTGTCACCAAATGGAGAATGTGTATAGATTATAGGAATCTAAATCAAGAAATGAAGAAAGATCATTACCCACTTCCCTTCATCAACCAAGTGCTAGAATGACTGGCACATCATGAGTATTTCTACTTTTTAGATGGTTATTCCGAGTTTTACCAGGTCCCTATCCTATCGGATGACCAGGAAAAGACCATGTTCACTTGTCTTTATGGTACGTATGCTTTTCGAAGAATGTCATTTGGGCTGTGCAACGCTCCATCAACATTCCAATGTTGCATGATCTCAATGTTCTCATATTTTCTAGAAGATACCGTAGAGGTATTTATGGATGACTTTTCAGTTTATGGGAAAGACTTTGATGGTTGTTTGAAGAACCTATCATTGGTCCTACAGTGCTATGAAGAAAAGAACATAGTTTTCAACTGGGAGAAGTGCCATTTCATGGTACAAGAGGGCATAGTGCTGGGCCATAAAGTCTCCAAGAAAGGCGTTGAAGTGGATGTAAGCAAGGTTGAGGCTATTTCCAGGCTACCTTCGCCAAAGTCTATGATAGGGGTACGAAGCTTTCTCGGTCATGCCGGGTACTATAGAAGGTTCATCAAAGACTTCTCCAAAATATCAAAACCTCTTTCAAACTTGCTGGTTAAGGATGCAGAGTTCATTTTTTCTGAGAATTGTTTGAAGGCTTTCCAGACGCTGAAGGAAGCCCTAGTAACACCCCCTATTCTCCAAGCTCTAGATTGGGAGATACCCTTCGAGTTAATGTGTGATGCTAGTGACTTTGCTGTAGGGGCTGTCCTAGGGCAAACAAAAGATAAGAAACATCATGTAATTTGCTACGCCAACCGAACTCTAGACGAGGCGCAAGTAAATTACACCACAATAGAAAAGGAGATGCTAGCAATTGTCTTCGCCTTTGACAAGTTCAAATCTTATTTAATTGGGACCAAAGTGAAGGTTTACACCGACCACAGAGCAATACGATACCTGATGAAAAAGAAAGACACTAAGCCTAGGCTGCTAAGGTGGGCTCTATTGCTCCAAGAATTTGATCATGAGATAATTGATAAGAAAGGCAAGGAAAATGTTGTTGCAGACCATCTCTCAAGGATAATTTGCAATGAAGAAGACCAGTTGCCTGTCAACGACAACTATGCTGACGAAGCCCTATTGATGGCTCGGTCCGATGGGCCGAGTCTACCATGGTTTGCAGATATATGTAATTACCTTGCTTGTGGGGAGTTACCTCCGGAAATAACGTAAAATCAAAAGAAGAAACTCTTCTCAGATGTAAAGCATTATTATTGGGATGATCCTATACTCTTTAAGAGGTGCTCAAATAATCTATATAGAAAATGTATTCCAGAGGAAGAGGTGCCAAACATTCTAAGGGAATGTCATTCCTCGCCTTATGGAGGACACTTGGGTGGCGAAAAGACCGCTTTTAAGGCCCTTCAGTCAGGCTTTTATTGGCCGACCTTGTTTAAGGATGCCCATGCTTTTGTAAGATCTTGCAACGAGTGCCAGCAAATGGGGAATATCTCCCGTCAGAATGAGATGCCACTCTCTGATTGGATTGAAGTTGAGATTTTTGATGTGTGGGGCATTGAATACATGGGCCCTTTTCCATCCTCTTTTGGCTTCAACTATATTCTTGTCACTGTCGATTATGTCTCTAAGTGGGTGGAAGCAATTCCTACCACGAATTGTGATGCAAAGGCAGTAATCAAACTTTTCACCAAGATCATCTTTTTGAGGTTTGGAGTTCCGAGGACCGTCATTAGCGATGGCGGCTCTCATTTTGCAAAAATATAGTTTAAATCTCTGCTACACAAGTACGGTGTCTGTCACAAGGTTGCAACGCCGTATCATCCCCAAACATCAGGGAAGGTTGAGGTCTCCAATCGGTAGATAAAGAATATTTTAGAAAAGATAGTAGGCAAGTCCCGCAAGGACTGGTCAGCTAAGCTAGATGAAGATTTATGGGCATATCGAACATCTTTCAAGACGCCGTTGGGCACCACACCCTACCACTTGATTTATGGGAAAGCTTGCCATCTTCCCTTTGAACTGGAGCATAAGGCATTCTGGGCGATAAAATGCCTCAATATGGGCCAGAAGCTAGCCTGGAAGAAAAGGTTTCTTCAGCTACAGGAACTTGAAGAATTGAGACTTAGTACTAATGAGAATGCTAGAATTTACAAACAGAGGACAAAGGTGTGGTGGCATGATGCCCACCTAAAGAAAAAGGATGTGAATGAAGGTGATAAAGTTTTATTATTTAAATCCTCAATTTGTCTTTTTCCAGGAAAGCTACAAACTAGATGGTCTGGACCCTTCACTGTGGTGAAGATCTATCCATCAGGGATGATGGAGCTATACGACAAAGACGATCCAGTGAAGGTCTTCCCAGTGAATGGGCACAGAGTCAAAAGATACTATGAAGATGAAGCATTTGTGCGAAGATTGGAAATAGCGCTGCAAGAAGTAGAAGGATCCGTATAAAAGGACTTGAAACATGTCGAGCTGACGATGGAAACTACAACACTCTTTGGGAGGCAGCCCAAAAATTTTACTTTTCTTAGAATAGGATGTTACTCCCCTTTCTGAAAAACTCTACGAACATTATCATTGTAATAAGGCCCGAGTCAGTGCATGTGCCACATGCACAAGCTCTCTTGTTTTATGGGCCACCCGTTTAGTTTTATGAAGTTTTGATGGGTAATACTATCTGAGATAGAGGGTCTTCTTTCTTTCCAATGATGTTTTACTCATCAACGCTCCCTTTACCTCTATTTTTCGCCTATACTTTTGATTTAAGTTTTCAGTATAGAATGTTCTTCCTAAGGTTTTTTTACCTTGCTTCTTTAGAAAAAATCTCACCTTTTCTATCTGAATCGGGAAGACACTCTTGTGTCGGGTAAGGTTTATGCGCCTACAAGACACAGCTGTGTCGGGAAGGATGCCCCAGGTCGCGCGACACGTGATAGCGCGGGGAGAGGCTTGCTTAAGAAGCCATATCGACTCTTGAAGTGACGGATTAGACTGCACATCGAGAATGATTTATCTCCCTTCACGACACGTGCCTTATTTTACCAGGTTTACCCCCACCCAAGATGACTATATATAGTAAATTCAAGTTATCGTATCGGGCACTCACATTTAGTTTTTACCAACTCCCACACCGTGCATTTACACTCGCTCAGCTCTCGTGTCGGCCAACCCTTCCTTTGGATCCCGTGTTGCACACTAGCTCCCACCCAACACAGGTATACTCGATAGGCCTATCGCCCGACACGAGCTTTTATCGGACATGAGCTTTTAGATTTATATCGTCCAAAGCATATCGTGCCCGACTTCGTGACGGGCGATACGCTTGGTACCTTAGACCGAATCGGGCGATACATATATCGTGTCAGGTTCCGTCTGACATTGATTTCCGACCATGTCGCGCGATACATGTATCACACGATACACACATCCGAGCGATACCAGTCTTTTCGGGCAAGAACATTATCATCCAGTTTTGCTAAAAGAAGCTTTAACTCGTGTCGCCCGATACTCTATCATAACAGGTGGCACTCATATCGGGCAGTGTTTCTTTACGAGCCCGTGTCAGGCAGAAAGTTTTGTTTTGTCTATCACACGATAGTGTCACATTTTTCGGACTTAAGACCGTATCAGCCTTTGACTTTTGCCGCGCGACACAAGTATTGTGCTCAGCCATATCGGGCTCTCGTATCGGGCGAGACCTGTTTAGTATGTCTACCCGATATTGGTCTACCTTATTGGTCAGACTCGGTATCGGGCAGCACGACTCTTTTACCACCGCTCGATATCACCTTGCTTATATCAGGACTCTGTTAAGTTTTAAGTATCACCTACCTCATATCAAGAAAAGTGACTTTTTTGGTCTTCCGCCTGATATCAGGTAGCTTGACTCATTCAGTAACATCCTTATTTACTATTTTTGTTTGATAAATGACAGAAATGGCCTGCACTAAGCAGACCGTCTTCTAGGTAGACGAGCACAGCTAGAGGGTTAACCCCAAGGCCAAAACTAAGGCCACTTCAGCCGGGAAGAAGTGCCCGAACCCCGACTCAGTGGGGACATCTGGGGCCGAGAAGAGGCCAAGGACAGAAGTGGCGGCAACCCCATCAATGGTAGCCCCATCAACGGCAGCAGAACCTTTGGATGACTCTCCAGGATGGTTTGTGCCTAGGGATGTAGAGCACCAACAGAGATACACGGAGTTGGCGGTCAAGATCTACCGACCAACCTGATTCACCCACCAGCCATCCTTCCTCCAGCTCGGTATCTTCAACGGACTAGACAACGTCTTGGGGGTTGCAGGGCTGAAGACAATATGCTTCAGCCTATCCAGATCATATACTGAGCTCACAAAGCAGTTCATGTCCTCCCTCCGGTGAGTCTAGAATAGGCCAGAGGAAGTGGAAAGATTTAGAGGAGCAGACCGGTTGCAGGGTCGGTTATACAATGCTGAGCACGAGATCTCCAAAAAGCTACTCAACAAGATTTTCTCCTCCTCAGAAGCCGAGATGGAGACACTGAACAACTGTGCCAGGCTTGGCGAGGGTGATGGCTTCAACCCGGTCAACATCTGGAAGAAAATGACCGGTGAATCAAACTACAAGCCAGGAAGCAAAGTGGCGGCCATCCACTCCTGCTTCTAGAGGATCATCCACAAGATAGTGGCTTGTATCCTCTTTAGCAAGTACGAGACGAGAAACATCTACACTGAAGAACTCCATCTCATGTGGTACATGATGGAGGGAAAGGTGGTCAATTTGGGACACTTCTTGCTGAATAGGCTTTACCCCATAAAGGATGCCACCAAGGAGTATTGCATGGGTGGCGTCATCAATATGATCGCGGCTGGGTTGGGGTACCTAAGGGAGCCGCACAGCCTGTCAAGAACTAGAGGTGATGACATGATCGACATGAAGTTCTTGCAATGAGCAAACATTATCAAGAAGGAGGGCAGACGCTACTTCTACAAGTTTGAAAGAACTTCTAAGCTTCTACCCCTCCCGTTTTGTATCAACTATGATGTAGAAAAGTTGGTCTTCACCGACGCAGAAGTTGAATCGTTGGAGGTTGAAGCCGCTTATGCTGCCACCACCAGAATACAAGAAAGGGTGGCTGCAATGGGTGGGCCAATCCCTCTCGACGCCCGGCAGGACAAATCTTCCACAGTTCCTGCCAAGCCACCCACCGCCCCCGCGCAACCGGAAACAATCACTTATAAAGCTGTCGCCACTACTCCCATCCCAGCCGTGACCACCACAACAAAAACTGTCGTGGCTGTAGAAGAAGTAATGGCGATCGTGGAGGTCGCCAAGACAACTGAGGCTGAGACAACGACGATAGCCCCGAGGGAAGCTGCCGTGGGAGAGACAGTCGCAGTTCCCGAAGTTTCTGTTGTGCCTTTTATGGTGGAGGAGATGGTACAGCCGGACGCCAGCAATGGGGCATTCACTGAGCTCCTCAAGACGGAGCTCAGGGCACGCAGCCGCCGCTAACGCCGCCGCCAACGTCACCGATAATAGCTACAGAGGAGGTCGCCGACAACCAGATGATAGAACAACGTCCACCCACCTCGCGCCCTATTTTACCAACACCGAAAGGCGAGGTAGAGGCAGCCACGAAGGTGCCAACGCCTCACCCTGAAGTGACGCCCTCATGGACGGTACAGATGGGCTCAGACCTGCTTGAAGTCGAGCAGTCATTGGGCCGACCTCCATGCGTGAGAAGTGTCACGAGATCAAGAGGGCGATCTGACACAACACCTCCATCTTTGGGGGAAATCCTTGGTCGAGAATTCGACCATTTGCGGGAGGTAATGAGCAACCACTCAATTACCTTTTCTTCCCTTACCTACAAATTTTCTATTTTCCAGTAGAGGCTCAACAAACAGGAGCGGCAGCTGCTAGCTCTAGTCGGACTTCCCGGCCAACTAGAGGCACTTAACGCAACACTACAGTAGGCCCTCCTATGCCTCGACGTAGTTGAGGAGAGGCTTAACCGGAGGGATGGCCACCCCCATTCAAGACAGCCACGAAGGTCTCCATCATCTCCTGGATCAGGTTCCCAGCCCTCTTCATCAGCATCATCATCTGGGACGTTGTCCCCTTCCTCCTCTAGCGGGCCATCCACAACGCCCGAGGAAGGGACGACGCACAAGAAAGCCGACAGGACTCCAGTAGGACAAGCGAGCTCGCGCGGGATGGAAGAAGCTGCTTCCTCAGCCTCCCTGGACGAAGTTAAAGACAACAACAAATCGATCAGCGTCGGGGAGGACTTTTTTGACGAATCAGAGGGAGAAAGGGGGACATCTACTGTGTTAATGACAGACACCCCCTAGAAGAAGGAGTTCGACGGGAGATGAGTTTTCTACACCGTCGGAGATCCCTTCTTTCGAGATGGTAGATTTTGAAAGGAAGGCCATCAGATACTTGATGATCAGAGACCAAAAACTACTAAACAAGGTCATGAGGTCGCAAGCTGATGAAGAAGATGTCATCTAGAGAGATGGGTACTTCTCCACACAATGAGGGGAGCTGAGGAGCATATTTTGCTCACCAACCATCGTCTCCAAGAAGCTATTCAGGGTCCTAGAAGGTGCAATACTCGACAATCTCAGCACCAGGACATGCCGACAGCCGATCTACACTACCACCCTGACCTTAGCACAAAGACTGATGATGGGGTTGTATGATTCTGTGCAAGTGGCCAACATGCTGAAGCATATTGAAGACCACAACGCAACCCTGGTGTTGGCCCTTTACAAGCACATAAAGAATTGGTTCCTGTGCGTGGCGGACCTCCAGCATCATGTCACCCAACTTCTCAGCTGCTGCAACAAGGAGGTTCCACACTCAAGACACATCTTTGTACGCCTCGAAGACAAGATCTTGAGGCTCCTTCCGCTGTGAATTCTCCGAGTGATCAAGCATGGAATCCAATGCCACTCCGGCATTTGGAATTTCTTCAGCATCGGAGACTTCCCCGTCCAAGAAGAAGCGGGAAGCGGAAATAGTGCATTTATAGTCCTCCGTATGATAGAGTTGCTTCATGTATTTGGATTCATAAGGCCACTCAGCAACCATAACTTCTATCATCTCAAGAGCGTCTATGCGTTGATGCTGATAAAGGACAAGTGCTATTTCCGAGACACAGGCATCCCAGAAGAGCTGTTGGATAGTGATTACAAAGCTGAATCCTCCCAACCCAGCAGCCCTCCAGAGGAAGTGGCCGAGATCGCCACAGACATTTACGGGGTAGGCAAGCAGATGGACGTTCTAGAAGAAATACTTTCAAAAGAAGGCCCCACTTCGCCTAATGCTTCGAAAGATATGATCAGCAACTTCGACCGTTCATCGTGCTCTACACTAACTCAGGAATAGGTAAACGAGATCCTACAGAAGTTAGATGACTCTACCTCCGCATACATCATCTACAAGGAAGAAAGTGTCATAGTCTCAGTTGACGATTTAAGGGACATTGTGAAAGAAGGAGGATGTTTGGCGATATCAGTAGCGGCCGCCTACATCCAGATACTACAGAAGAAGTTCGAACACGCATACATTGCCCATCTAATGTTGTTCAATGACATTTTCCTTGCCGATGAGTCAGGAGCAAAACAATCTTTTATGGCAGAGATACATAGTAGAATGCCACATGTCATCTTCCTGCCTATCTTGCACTACAACCATTGGGCATTCCCGATGATGTACACTCGCCCTCGAGCAGGAATCTTTTACAACAACTCAGATTGCAAAAAAGATCATCCAGTGCAGTGTACATCGACGACATTGACACCCCTGGAGCACTTAGTAAGGAAATATTATACAGAGGTGGCAACGCTGCTCCATCCATTCTTGGAGACGGTAGAGAGAAAATGGCATGAGCTTCAGTTCTTCCACAACAGTCCACAACAAGTTCCTCTATCCAATGACTGTGACATTTTCGTGCTAGAATGGATCTCTAGCTCGGTGACGCTACAAAAAACGCCTGAAAAGCTCCACCACATCGACTATCACAGAAAACATGGAGAATATGTGTGGGAGATTATATCTGACGGAGGTGCGCTCACCAGCTAGCCCTCACTGACTTATCACTACCACACCTTATCTTTTCTCACTACTCTGGGATAGAGTGCGGGATAAGTTTGGGGGGGTACTATATATCACTGAGGGAGGTATAAAAATTTCTTCCATTTTGCATTTTGTCTTTCTTGATTCTTTTTAACATACTATGTGTATATATACATATACAAGTCTGATACAATATAGTGCATTTACAACCCCTTGCCTCTATACAATTGTACAAAGACACTCTATAGTAAAAATATGATACAACTTCTCCCAACTCATTTTCTCTATGTATAAGGTGGTGCAGGTTTTTGTTATGTTTTTTTGAAATTGCAGTCTCAAACGACAAAGGCTATAACTTTTCTACGCCAATTTCGAAAAATAATCTCGTAACAGCTAAGAGATGTGTATGCGAAGGAAAAAGCTACCCAAACAACAACTTGCTTTTGTTTCCCTACCCATCAAAAATCCCAAAAAGAGAGAAAATCCTTATGAGAGTGAATAAAAGCATGAGAGTTGTGTCAAAAAAAATACACACTTGTTTTTCCAAAAGTACCCATCTTTAGGCATGGTAGATCTGGGGCAGGGGTACGTAGGATGTGAAATCACTGATCTAAAGCCAACTGGCTTGGACTGTAGGGACCACTCGCCCGTTAACGGACCCGTACCTGGATGGACTGATGGGAAACAAGAAAAACCCAAAAAGCCTTAAGCCTACACAAAAACCCAACTTTCTATTCCCAAAAGCTGTTTGGTGTGAAAGCTAACTTTGGAATCATGCACTTATGTCTCGACAAGGCTGAAGAGAGAATTTTTGCTTAAATATGGTAGGAAAAATAAAGTCTGTTGTTCGTAGTCAGACAAAATTTTCATTAAGACATCTCATTACTGGCTCAAACCCCTTGTCTGAAGACTATGTCGTGTTCTGAAGACGTATCACAAAACAAAGCCTTAAAATATGTACAGATTGATTGGGGACAATCAAAATACTAAGTTTGGGGGAGTTAATAACACCTTTTTTTGGGGTTATTTATGGCCTATATTTTGTTGTCAAAACTGCCCTCTAAACTAATTTTCCTATCAATTCTATTATGTTTTGAACAAAACTAAACTGCGCTACGCTCTGACCAATTTTTGCATCCTTTTACAAAGTTTTTCCTTGTCTTTCCACCAAAAAGGCCCGTCCCAGCCCATGAACGGCGTCTACCTACATCGGCCCTCCTACTAGTTGCTCGACACACTCATTACCCATCATGCAACAACCCGATGCAGCTGCCGCACGACACGGGTGTGTCGCGCAAGAAGACCCCGCCGGACGATACGCCGCTTACCCGACAGGGAGCTGTACCCGCCACGACTACTCTCCCGATGTAGCGTGTTGCGCGATACGAGCCACCCACCGGCAGACGCCCACCCGTCATGACTACCCGACACGTTTGTAACTCGACACCCACTATGTCGGGCGACACACATGTCACTCATCCCCGAAGCCACACTGATGGAGCCGATGGAGGACACATGGTGCCCAGAGAACCACAACTTCTTCTAACCGCTGCCTATAAATAGCAGCTACAGGACTCCGATGGGATAGGTCGGAACCCTAGAGAAAGCTAACCTTGGAAAGCTTCAGAAGCTAGTGTGACGCGTTCCAAGGGCATGCTGGGCGATACTAGGTGAGCACACCCCCTACCCGAGAGGGGTGGGAGTGGTTCACTTAGAACTCGTCCCGATAGTTGCAGCAGCCCGATACGACCAAGAAGGCCACCCGATGTGCCGGGTTCCTAGATGGGCTCTTGCCCGACACGGCTTGCCCCTACACCCGATACAAGGAACCTGAGAACCTAAGCTATCTTTAACCCAGCACGATACCGAGCTCGATACAAATTTCCCATCACGACATGCCGCCCGAGAGGGTGGTACCCCGATACAGACGTATCGGGTAGTGAGCATTGGTCTTCATGCCCGCCTGTCACTGCCTGTCGCCCGAAAGGGGCTGGCCACCCGACACGGGCATGTCTGGCAGATCTCCCGCCCGGTATCGGGTTAGAGGCACCTTAGGGGTATGCTGCTGTATATCGCCCCCCTATATCAAGGAGGGGATACCTATCTTCCCTTTTACAGTCATTTACTTTCATTTATTACACAATGTAACTAAAACCTTTTATACAATAGTTATGCTAATGGAATTAGTGGAGTTTTAATACCTATTTCTCTGTGTTTGGTCCCCTTTTGTTGGATGATTTCTTTCTTTTAGCATCTGAACTCTAGCTTGTATGCTTGGATCATGTTTTGACTAGCTATTGAATCATGTTTCCCATTGCAACTCCCTCGAGAGAGGTGTTGTAACTCTAGCATTTGGTCCGATCAGGGAGTACGAGAGTACCCAGGGTTGGAGTTGCTTCAGTTATCTTTCCACTCCAACCCTAGGCCGCTACCTTTGAGAGAGGGTGTTTGTGCTTAGTTGGAGGTACCCTCTTTGAGAGAAGGGGTACTGGATGTTTTCTGCTGCCGCTTGCTATGCCTAAGTTTTCTTCCTTTGTTCCTTACCTAGGCAATAATGTTATCTCCTCAAGTTCCGTTGCACAAAACTCCTAAAAATTGATAAAATGCCAAAACCTTAAATCTTCCTTATAACTCCAGTTGGAGATAGCTTTTTCTTTATAACGCTTCCTTGTAGCATTTTGTTCCTTTTTATTCTGTTGTTTACCATTCTTGATCTACCATTCCCTTGGGAACATTTTCTTACCCTTCTTTACCGGAGTGTAGAGTGTTGATTCCACGTTCTAAGCACGACCACCCTTGTCCCTATGGTTCGACCCCGATCGCTACTTCAGACCCCATCATCGTTGCGGGGGCCTAAGAGTCGGGTTATTTAAAAGTCTGATTACTTCAAATCCACTCCTTTTGGACGCGCAATTTTGGTCGATCAGTCCACACGACCACATATACTCCCGCATATACCTATTGAGTCACCGTACCGCACCGCATATTACTAATCGATCCACTAAGCAGTCATAGGTGCATATACTCCCCCTTGGCCAATTAAACGGTCCATTAAACTCTTATTTTTGAAAAGCCCACAATGAATGTTCATGCATTTCATACATACATGCATATATATACACACATTTCATTATATATATAAATTGAGATATATAGTCATTGAATTATATGTATACATTGTAATACATATAAAAATTTTCCACACACATTTGTACATTTATTCGAATACCTTTTGATATATTAACATTTTTTTTTGTTAAGCCAGGGGTCGCTTTTATTCATCCCACACCCCTCTTGTGGGCATAATCGTCAAAAAATTATAGCTCCTGCTTATAACAGATGCATGTACTATAAGGAAAAAAAACAAAACAACCATCGTACTCCCCTTCCTATTTCTCCGACTAGCTCTGCATTACGATGTACGGGACACGACGCTTTTCCAAGGCCACCATACCTCTTACTCTGCATGGCATATTCAGGATATTGGAAGAAACATAAGGCTCATCCAAGCTGCTGCCCCATTTTCCTAGTTCACGAGGTATCGAGTTGATGACCTTGTGAACAAGGGATCCATAAATCATTGTAGCTTTAATCTCCTCTCGCAGCTCACGTACAAAAGATGTCGACCTCCATGGTTCCTTTCCGTTGTTCCATATGATGTCATACACATAAGCCTCATCAAGCTCAACACACGAGATTGCCCAACGTATTATCTCTCCCTAATTTCAAGCCGATGGCACACGCTTGCATGTACGCAAGGATGTAATCTGTACTCCTGATCCACATTCTGAACACCAAGCAAATATCAGCCATGTGGTTCCTAATAATTCCCGCCGCCCATCTTCTAGGAATCGCACGGTTGTCTCTATCTTTCCCGATCGTAAGATTGAGCTTAAGGTTATGTAGGTCAGGCGTCATCCATCTAAAAAGTTTAATCTGCCTCATCGTGACTTTAGGTTCCACCAGGTTGGCTTCCCTCATGCGGTCATAAATACTGTTATCAGAATCAAGCATAAAGGATCTTTCCTTCAACTGAATATTCAGTGCTCTAGTAACATACTCCCATTCATGACATAATGGTCTGTGTTTTCCTTCAAACCTTTCTTCGCACCTCAGCCGCCAAATACTGTATGGGATCAAAACTGCCAAATTTCCAGCTAACCATTCCTTAAGTTTCTTTCTTTTCCCCAAAACACATGTGTCTATAAGATTTCTTACATTGGTGGGTGGCGCCATACCTGTCAAAACAACAAATTTTCCCCAGAAAAACTCCGCATTTTGCCCTTGAAACAAAAGATGCTCAATGCTTTCCTCATACGGTTCCGCGCAACAATTGCATTGAGATACTATCGGGATTCCGCATTTAGCTTTAATGTTGTCATCCATTGCCGTGGCTCTTCTAGCAGATTTCCAGATGAACGATGCAGCCTTAGGGAAATTAGTATCCCAAATCGAACCTAGTCCAATAGGACCTTCCCTTCTATCAAGCATCAGAACCTGCTTTACCGATCTCATAGAAAAATCTCCTCGCATTCCCGGACTCCATATCATCCTATCATCCTCATTAACGACCCATGTGTTAGAATCACGGATAAGATTCAACCCCTCATCATTGACAATCATCTTCAAAAGGTCCCAATCCCATCCCTGTCCGTCAATCCAAAAGTCTTTAATAAGAAAGGAATGTCTTCTGTCGCTAGAAAATCTCGCATGATCAGCCAACCGCCGTTCGCACCACCGTGAATCCCAGAAAGAAATATCACCTCTTCCTACCACCCATCTACATAAAGGGAAAACCTGAGCCATCATATCCTAGATTCTTTTCCAGTACGGGGAAGGATAGGGCCCAAGCTTCAAGGAACCGGGGTAAATATTATCACGACCTCCTGCCACGTTAGCATACTTCCTCCTACAGAACGCAGCCCATAATGAGTCCGACGTCAACACCTCCCAGCACGCCTTCCCTACAAATGCATCATTTATCAGTCGCAAAGATGGTATCCCAAGTCCACCTTGAGAAAAAGGTCTTGCAACTCTATGCCAACTGAGCCATGCCTTTCTGTGCTTTTCATCTTTGCCCGCCCATAGAAATTGAGATAGTTTGTTTTCAATACGGTCTGCAATCCCTGCTGGAATACCAATCGCAGCCGCCGTATATACTGGAATGGATGTCAGAACATGAGCAATCAGTAGTCTCCTACCCGCAAAGGATAATAGTTTGGAACTCTAGGCTGTGAATTTACCAACAATCTTCTTCATTAGAAACTCAAAGTCATTAAGTCTCATCCTTCCTTTAGAAATAGGAATGCCCAAATAAGTTAAAGAATCCTTTGCTGCCCCCGTATCAAGATAATTCACCACTCTATCGGTCATTTCCAAATCATTCCCACCTATGACACAGGAGGATTTAGCCTTGTTTATACGCTGTCCCGTGGCCCGTTCGTACGCCTCAAATGTTTCCTTAACCTTCACCATCGATCTTTGATCAACATTGAAAAATATAGCAATATCATCTGCATATAAAAGGATACTTGGCGAAACTGCTTCTCCCCTTATCTGGAATCTAGAAATGAGTCCTTCCTCTAGTTTCAGAAATCTTCTACATAGAATCTCCTCAAACAGAATGAACAGAAAAGGTGATAAAGCACATCCTTGCTTGATGCCTCTACAAATCGGAAAAAAACCAGCAGTTTCTTCTCCAACAGTGATCGTGGCCCAAGTATTCGAAAAGAAGCTTAAGAACAAATTCACCATCTCTATTGTAAACCCAAACTTCTGCAGTACTCTCCTCAGAACATTCCAGTCAGTCCTATCATAAGCTCTCGACATATCATACTTTAAAATTACATTAGGTGTACCTTGGCCCCTGTTGATGTCGTGCATCAGCTCCTTCACAATTCGGACGTGATGAGTGATATCGGACCCTTTGACAAAAGCACCTTGCACCTTAGAAATCAATCTCGACATCATGAGAGCCATTCTATCATTGAGAACTCATGCAAGTATGCGAAGGCCAACGTTCTCAATCGATATAGGTCTGAAATCCTCCGGTAATCTTTTTGGGGTGTCTACCTTCGGTATGAGTAGAATACGACTGCAAAAAAGACCCCTAAAACATGGCTGTCCTCTAAAGAAGGCCTCCGACATCTTCATAAAATCCTCACCAATGATGGACCAAGCAGCCCGAAAGAAAGACAATGTGAACCCATCCGGACCTGGAGCCGATGTGGAATCCATCTTTTGTACGGTCTTCTTAATCTCCTCTTCATGGGGAATAGCAATAAGGGAAAAATTGTCATACATAGATATTGATTCCGGTATACCTTGCAGGAAATCTTCCATATCAGAATAGCTTGTCTCCACCACTTCATTGAAAAAAAATTTATAGTGATCGGCCGCCACCTCCGCAATCATCTTTGGATCCGAAATACAAGTGACATCCTGTAAGACCACCCTATTAACCCTCCTGTGTTTTCTTCTTGCTTTGATAGTTGCATGATAGAATTTCGTATTACGCTCCCCGTCTTTAAGCCAGCTTATCCTTGCTTTCTCTTTCCACTTTGCTTCTTCTTCATTTAACAGAAGTTGCAGCTCATCCTCAGCTGTCCTCAGATTTATTTCATTCAACCTGGTTGGATTCTCATCAAACGCAACCTTTGTAGTAAAGACCACGTCCTCCAAGTCACGTATCCACTGCTTGATTTCACCAAAAGAATCTTTGCTCCATCGACGCAGGGCTGTCCTAACTTTCTTAAGCTTGTGACATAAAATAAAAGAAGGATGTCCCATCACTGGTTCATTCCAAGCATGTTCAATCACTTTTAAATAGTCATCATGATCAAGCCATGCCTTCATAAAAATAAAGTGTGCTTTCCTTTGGTCTATTGCACGAGCGTCTGGAATTGTAACAATTGGACTGTGGTCTGATACTCTGTCTCTGGTCAGGTGTATCGACCTGGTAGTGGGCCTTGCCATCATCCATGCTTCATTCACTAGCACTCTATCTATTCTCTGCCACATAGTAGGTGTAAGAATCTGTTTATTCACCCAAGTGAATTGGCTTCCTTCAAATGGAATATCATCCAGAGCTGCATCCGCAATTAATGTGTTGAAATCCAGCATGTCCTGGTATCCTGGAAAATTTCCACCTCGTCTCTCCCTTGCATTATGTACTACATTGAAATCACCTGCGATCATCCATGGTTCATCACCAATATGTTCCGCCAATACAAGCAATTAGTACCATAGAGATCTTCTCTCAACGGTATCACAACTGGCATATATAGCTGTAACAAAAAATTTAGATCCATCGCTGTTTTCCATACTCGTCGTGATGTGATGTCTATGTCTCCTGAAAACCACAGGGTTCATATCACTGTCAGCATAGAACCAAACCTTTCCTCCCTCTTCTTGGTTGTCCACTGCCCATTCAAGCCTCACAATGTCCATGAGTTCCGCATCCTGTTCCGCATGAAGAAATGGCTCAAATAGGCAAACCACGCCTGGTTTAAACTGACCACAAATTCTGCTCAACACTCTTCTCGTTGGGTTATTAGAAGCCCCCCAGATATTCCAAAATATAGAAGAACAATTCATTTATAACTTGGTGCCGCTGTCCCAGCAAAGATGAACCCAATCAAGGGCTGTACCCCCCTTCAAAATCCAACCAGCAACCATCAAAAAATTCACCGTCACAGTCTGAGTGTCTTCTCCTAGAATGATAACGCCTGTGGTACCGACTATCATCACCATCTCTTCTTCGCCTGCTATGGCATCTCCCCGATCTCCTCCACTGCTCATTGTATTCACTCTCAAGGAACATGAAATCCTCCAACCGTCTGTTCGACAGGAACCTGTTGTTACCTTCTCTATCCACCACCACTCGCCTTGGAGTCCTGTGATGCTGCCTAATCGGAGATGGACACCGCGTCTGAGAGATCTCCCTAGCATCCGAGGTTCTATCTGTCACAACCACCATGGTATTAGATGTATTTGTCTTCACATGGACAAGTAAGGCCTCCCGAGGAATCCCAGAATCTCTCCCAAATTTAGTAAAATGCGTGTTATTGGATCCCACCGGTCCTCTCGCCACCATGAAGAGCTGCACAAAAGTCCAACGCTGCCCGTATGTAAGAGATATAAATTGAGGGACATATTCATTAAAAGCCTCTACTAATATCAGGAGCCCAGATAGGTCATCTTTATCCTTCTGCCAATCAGAAATAAACATCAGCTTTCCAAACGGTGATATAATCTTCTTCATTGTGTCGTCATCCCTACAGGTAATCGGAATGTCTGCTACCCAGAACCAAAATTCCTCCTTCCGCTGGTGCTGTTCTCCATTGATCATGTGGTGCATATTGATTTTTTTTCCACGTAATGATGGTACTCCCTTCTCTGTCACTTCCTTAGCCTCCTTGTCGCATGAGAAGAAGGCAACAGCCTTGCGCTCTGCAAACCTATATAAATCTGCAGCATTGGGCCAGCACTGTCGCAAGAACGGGCATACCTCCGTCCACTGAATATCAAAGGGCCAAGATACCTCCACCGCTCTCTCTAGCGCCATCATCTTGCTTCTCCGCATCTCGTCATCAGGACCTACATCAACAACGATGCGTTTAGGGACGTGTTGTGGAGCGCCCCTAGCCGGAATACCTGTAGGCAAAGGTGGAAAGGCTGTTCTCGAATGTACGTCCGGCGGTCTCGGTCTCGGGACAAACTGCGTGCACCTAGCAGCCACATGCCCCGGTCTTCGACAGTTATAGCAGACCTTGCTTCTCCTGCATTGTGCTTGCCAATGACCTCTTCCCATACACCTGAAACAAGTGTCGTGTGGAATCCCGAACAGAGGTTCTTTTCTTTGGGGCTGCATCGTATCAACTGGCGGCATATTTGGTGTCCGGCCAGCAATAACCCTAGGGTTCGTCGTGTTTCCATCAGGTGTTTCCCTCATTCCTTCTCCGGATGAAAGAGTCGCTGTCTCCACTAGGATAGCAGGGGCCTCAAACACTAATGGTGCTGAACCTTCATTCCCCATCAACATCGGCTGGGACGACGCCACAACTGGGTGTCCCTCCCGATGACCAGAGTCCAACGTCAGTGGCTCTGCAATACCTGCCTGTGTTGGCGCTCCCATTGCACACCCGATCGTGAGATCTCCCGTTCGCCCAGACTCGGAAACGTCAGGCCTCCCTTCCTCCCTGGTCGCCCTAGGCTGCGATCGGTGATCAGTCATTGCTTCTTCGTCTGCAAGAACCATCCTGACATCAGGAAGTATCTCCTCCGTTGAAATCGCGGACGCCATCATCGTTTTCCTCCTCTCCGCTACAGTTTTTTGTGCTAGGTTTTCACGCATGCTCTGTCTGGTCACCCTGCGGATCAATGGTGATGGCAGCATCGTGACCTGGACCCTAGCCCCTAGTAAACGGTGGCCTCCGGTAGGCGGGGTGCCTAGCCGGAGTGGTACAGTGACGCCGACAGGGGGCGATCACCCTAGGAAGCCGATCGCCTGAGCCGAGGTTTTATCAGTTTCCATAATTCCGCATGTGCTCCAGAGTCGGACCTGGAGATCAGGGGGGCGATAAGTCCTGCAAGGGCAGGGAACAAGGAACCAGACCGGCCATATATAGATACATATACAATATACCTAAATATACAATCACATATTTGTGCATGTATAAATACATTTTGATTTATTCACATTTATACACACTAAACATATATTTGTACATTGATTTACCAATATTTTAGTATATGTACATATATTACAAACACATTCTATATATAGACATATATACATATATAAGCATATCATACATCATACATGCATATTAATATGTTTATAAGTAAATAGATGTACATTCTTACTCTATACATTTTAATTTATGATCTCACTATATTATTTTATATATTATTAGTTTATTAATATAAAAAAATCCAAAACCGCATATACTCCCGTATATACTCCCGCATATCGCATATACTCTATGAAATACCCTCTCCATCTGTACACCGCATACCGCTTTCCTGAACCATGAGTAGTATAACTTGTTATACTAACCATGCTTTTGATTAAGAACATTTTGGGTACATGCAAAATTTAAAGATGTTTAGAGACATGATAAACCCGATGAAATGACATGAAGGCATTAATCTATGTAAGGAGGATTATCTAGACTCTTCTTCTCTATGTAAAGTTTAATGTAACTCTTTAGAAGAGAATTTTGTAAACAATATTTGAATTAATGGAAATTATTTGCTACTTTATATTATTTGGTAAATTTTGGATCCTTAGGAAAATTTTAGGTAATGACTCTCATATGTTTGACCTTCCTTAATTTTGGATTGCTGAAAAGTGAGGTCGTTACAAATACTTTGGTTAGGAAGTATAATTTATCATACCAAGCAATATATGGATATATTTCAGGAACAAAATCATGTCTAATATATGCAAATCTAGGTTCATAGTTTATCCTCCGTTTTCTAGATCCCATTTTTATTTTGTTAACTTAAGTTCCTTTTCCTTTGATTTATATTAACTATGAGTAACTGGCTCCCAGAAAATATAATGTCTTAAAATTAATAAATTAATTCATTCATTCATCAAGTGGGATAGTGTTATATATTCACCACTCAATAAGTCTTGATATTAATTTTACCATCTATAATCTTCTAAATCCTAGTATATGAAGGAAGATATATAAACACAAATTCTTATACCAAAATAATTAAGAACGGGAATAGATACCTCATACTTATCATCACTACTACAGATATGACTTATGTTGTCATATTTTATTCAAGGAAAACTGATGACATAACTGATGTGTGTCGTTGTACACGCAACAATCACTAGGAAAAGTCCTAGAGTTTAACCTTCTAACCCGGTTGTCAACTTGTTGTGAACAACAAGTCAACTTAGTATAGATAGATATTGATCCAAGGGACAACGGAAGAGAAAAGTCAAAATCCTAATCCAATCGCATGAACAAGAAATAAATTTTGATGAGAAGGTAGTTTAAAACTAAGAACAAAAAAATAAAAGTGCTGAAATAAAGTTTAACTAATAAAAAAAATAAAGATTTGGGGTCCGAAAGATCACCACCAAAACCACGTTCCTATTCAACTAATCAAATTCTAAACTCCAAGGATCAAATCAGGACCTTGTGTTTACATGTCCTTATAGACAAACTCACAAGGGTCAGACTTCCTGTGAACCCGTTGGTCCCGACGTTCACGGATCATTGCCCAACCGTCCAACATGACATTATCCACGGTCATATAAAAAAGAATGTGAATTCAAACCGGCGTTCAAACCCAAGGATCAGGTGGTCGCGTCACCAAGGATTATAAAAAGAATAAGATTAAATAGACAAAAAGATGATAATCACAATTAAGGGACTATTGTTTTATTCTTACAGAGATCAGCGGTCATATCACTCCATAAGAATATATCCGATCATCCAAATAACCACAAAGAAATAGAGAGAAGACATTTGTTCGATGGAGGAATATAATTGATTATATTGAATAGAACCGGGATAAAGGGATACTCCCATGCCCCAAAGAGATTTACTCAGACATAATAATACTAGAAGAAATGCAAACAAAAATGAGATCCAACATTATACAAGATGTGGTCTACAACTAAAAATTAGATGAAATGGAACGAAGAATGCAATGCTTTTACAAGTGAAGAGTCCTTCCTTTTATAGGAGGGGGAGGGGGTAGGATGCCCTCAAAAGAGGGGGAAAAAAGAGAGGGATACCAATTTTTGAATTTTCTGGATCTGGTCAAATCGAAAGATGATTGTCTTTAATTATCTTGACCATGTAACTCCCTTTAATATATATTCTCATAGTAGCGATTTAGAACGTATTTCTCTCCTGTTAAAAGTACAAACGCGGTCCAAATAATAGGATTTTATTTTATGAAATTAAATTACCTTTCCAATGAATACTTTTTCACTCAATTTGGAGTTCGAATGCAAGAGCTATGTCACTTTTGGTGGAGGGTATATATGAATTTCAGGATTGCTACAAATTGTATAATTTTCCTACAAAACCCAAGAAAATAGAATTAAAACTCTAATTAAAGATAAAAATCTAAAATAAAATAATTAATTATGAAACTAAGAGAATAAATAACAAAATAATCCTAAACAAATATAAAAAATATATAAATAAAAGGGATAAATATACATTTATCAAAATACCCCAGACTTGAATCTTTGTTTGTCCTCAAACAATTAAAATTACAAATTGTTCCAATATATACTAACAACATGTCTATCCTCACCCTTGTAACATCACTTTATTCCTTACTTCCAAATTTGTCCAAGCAACCCAATCTCCTAAAACCACAAAACACAAAATTCTATATTCCCTATTAAAAACAAATATCATATCTTGGTTCTAAATCAATATTTTGTAGAAAAACATGCTTCATCTTACTTTTGCTTTGACACTCTCATTTTTGTAAATGTATTTTTTTTTGGTGAGTTGTTGCACAAGAACAAGATGAAATTAGGGGGTGTGAAAACAAAGAAAGAAGTGATGAATTTTTTTTATCCCTCCTCCATTCGACTTGGGATTTAGATTTGTGGAGTTGTGGCTACATTGGTCACAATTTTTTTTTCATGTGCACTTTTGGCATCTTTTGATGGTACGCCCCTTTGTGGGGTATGGAATTTTTTATATGGGAAGCATGCCACCCCGGACTTGATTTTTGTCTGGTGGTGATTCTTTGCTTCTCTTTTTTTAGAAAGAAAATAAGGGGGAAACAAAAAGGTGTCCTTGTGCTTATAACTTCATACATTTTTTTTGAAAGTGTCATTACATAAGAAAGAACATTCATGTCAATCACATTATACAAGATTTATATCAAGTTAATCAACATTTTAAAAATAGATAAAATTTGTGTTTGGTTTTGATTGATTCCATACGGCTTGCCAACTTTTCCAAGGAGTGATGCTATTTTGGGATCCTAGGTGACATGGTGGTTTAAGACATGGCAATTTGTAACAATTTTTGCAAAATATTTACTAAATTCAAAGGGGTACAATGATAAAAATTTATTCATATTGGCCGACTAGATAAAGGCCATTTTGCAACAAAAGAAATAAAAACATGGCCGATTAGATAATGGCCATGAACAAAGTTACTATATACAGAACAAAAAAAGGTAGAAATAATGCAAGAATAAAAAAGATAAGGGGGTGGAATAGAAACATACCACCCACCTCCACCCCAGACTTAGATTGTTGCTCGTCCTGAGCAAAATCAAAACCCAAGATGGAGGGAAGAGAAGAGCGAGGATTTCTAGGTGGCCCAGGTAGCTCAAAAAATGTCCAGCTCAAGGGGATGTGTATGAGGGTTGGGACCTTTATTTGAGGATCTTCATAATGTACCCTATGATAGGGTAATTGTAGAAGCTCAGTGGGGTGCTCATATTTTCTTTCACCTCGCATTCCCTCCAATAATATCCATAGATCTTCCTTCGATAGCAAGGGAAGTGTTGAAGATGGATGTGGATAACGGGAGGTTGACGGGTACCCGACTAGTAATGCCAGTAGAGCATGATGAACTGAGTCGGGTGGAGGATCTGGTTCAGGTTTTCCACCATCATGATGACATGCATATGGGAGAATTGATGCTAATACAAAAAATTTAAAATCATTTACAAAAGTGTTTTGTTTCTCCTTCAAATTAATGTCATCAACATTGGGTTTGGTAAGTTTCATTGTTGATGTAACATATGTCTCTAATTTTTTTGTACAAGGGTTCCCCAAGTATTTAGGAGGGATGATGATGGCTTCCTTGAAAACAATAGAAGGGGGTGTGTGGGCTTCTTCCAATGGTGGTATCTCCCCTTCAAGATCAGTCATGTGTGGGATGGAAATTGGCTGTGACGGCTCAGGAAGAATCATAAAGGGGGTTAGATTCTCATTATCCAAAATAGACTCAAAAGAAGGGTATTGGTCTATGGTATCATTCAGATTTATGTTGAGGATGGGAGGAGTTGTTAGATCTTCATAATGACTCTCCTTCTTTGACATTTCATATTCAAGTAAAAGATTCTTTAAAAGGAAAGATAGGGATACCAACGTCCTCATCACACAAAAAATATGTCTCCATGGTTTGTTCTATTTATTTAGGATCTGACATATATGACACAAAATAAGGATCATCATCATCATCGTCAGGAAGAACCATCTTGGGATGCTCAAGCTCTATAGGGGGAGTTTGTGATTGATCCTCTAGTAAGGTAGCTAACATGGCTTGACTGGATTCAAGTTTTGCTTGTGCTTCTGCTACCATCTTTTCTAGGGCTTTAAGTCTCTCTTCCAGTTCAAGATCAATTTGCATTTCACCATAGGATTTATACTCCCCAAAATTTTGGTCATCCTCGCCACACTCCCCATAGTGTTCTTGGCCATAGTACTCCTCATATTGTTTTGGGTTGCATTGCTCCTCATAATAATCTCCACAAGATGGTGGATTGTAATTTCCATTGCGTCCATCTTGGTAGGAAGATTCAATATTATAAGGTGTCACCAATTCATGAGGAAACATATTTGAACAATATATATTTTGGTTTTGGGCTTCTAGCAGGGCGGTTAAGAAGGCTTGGCTGGCTTTTAGTTTTATTTCTCCTTCTATTGCTATCTTCTCTAAGGCCCTAAGTCTCTCTTCTTGTTGAGGATTACATTGGGTTTCATAAACATGTTCATAACCCCCAAGGTTTTGTTGGTTACACCCCACAAAATTTTGTTGATCATATCCCCCATTAGAATATGGATAGCAAGGTTCCCCATAATGGTTCTCAGAAAAATGTGGATTCACATTGTACCCACCAGGATGAAAGGGCGTGCAATTAAAAGGGGTGCTATTATAAGCATGGGGTAGAGTCGAACAGGCAAGAGATGCATGGTGATAGATACCACAATAATAACATTGTGGGGGAAATTGGGATGCCCACTCCATTTGAAAAGAAAAATTCCTGAAAGATATGTCAATCAGAAGAAAGATTACGAAGTAAGAGGTTAGTCAAAAATTACAAAGAGAACTAAAAATTATATTAAAAAAATTATGAAATAACTAAAATTACAAAAAAAAAGTAACTAGAAAGCAATACTGCTGGAATGGAAACTCAGTAGAAAGAGGAGATACACTTCCGGAATTGTGCTCGGAAGGCAAAAAGAAATTACAAAAATCTAAAAGAAATTATAAAAAAGACTAAAGTTATGAAAGTTAGAGAATATGAACAAGGATTATACAAGATATACATGCAACCAGATCTGAAAAACAACTATGTCGTCCCCGGCAACGATGCCAAATTGATGCGTGCCATTGTACACGCAACAATCACTAGGAAAAGTCCTAGAGTTTAACCTTCTAACCCGGTTGTCAACTTGTTGTGAACAACAAGTCAACTTAGTATAGATAGGTATCGATCCAAGGGACGGCGAAAGAGAAAAGTAGAAATCCAAATCCAATCGCACGAACAAGAAATAAATTTTGATGAGAAGGTTGTTTAAAACTAAGAACAAAAAAATAAAAGTGCTGAAATAAAGTTTAACTAATAAAAAAAATAAAGATCTGGGGTCCGGAAGATCACCACCAAAACCACGTTCCTATTCCACTAATCAAATTCTAAACTCCAAGGATCAAATCAGGACCTTGTGTTTACATGTCCTTACGGACAAACTCACAAGGGTCAGACTTCCCGTGAACTCGTTGGTCCCGGCGTTCACGAATCATTGCCCAACCGTCCAACATGACATTATCGTCGGTCATATCAAAAAGCATGTGAATTCAAACTGGTATTCAAACCCAAGGATCAGGTGGTCGCGTCACCAAGGATTATAACAAAAATAATATTAAATAGACGAAAAGATGATAGTTACAATTAAGGGACTATTGTTTCATTCTTACAGAGATCCACAGTCATATCACTCCATAAGAATATATCAGATCATCCAAATAACCACAAAGAAACAGGGAGAAGACATTTGTTCGATGGAGGAATATAATTAATTATATTGAATAGAACCGAGCTAAGGGGCTACTCCCATGGCCTAGAGAGATTTACTCAGACATAATAAGACCAGAAGAAATGCAAACAAAAATGAGATCCAACATTATACAAGATGTGGTCTACACCTAAAAATTAGATGAAATGGAATGAAGAATACAATACTTTTACAAGTGAAGAGTCCCTCATTTTATAGGAGGGGGAGGGGGTAGGATGCCCTCAAAAGAGGGGGAAAAAAGAGAGGGAGACTAATTTTTGAATTGTCTAGATCTGGTCAAATCGAAAGTTGATTGTCTTTAATTATCTTGACCATGTAACTCCCTTTAATATAGATTCTCGCAATAGAGATTTCGAACGTATTTCTCTCCCGTTAAAAGTACAAACTCGGTCCAAATACTAGGATTTTATTTTAGAAATTAAATTCCCTTTCCAATGAATACTTGTTCACTCAATTTGGAGTTTTAATGCAAGAGTTATGTCACTTTTGGTGGAGGATATATATGAATTTCAGGACTGCTGCAAATTATATAATTTTCCTACAAAACTCAAGAAAATAGAATTAAAACTAAAAATTAAAGATAAAATCTAAAATAAAACAATTAATTATGAAACTAAGAGAATAAATAACAAAATAATCCTAAACAAATATAAAAAATATATAAATAAAAGGGATAAATATACATTTATCAATAACCTTTCTTGATGGTTACATAAAGAAAACAATCACAGTTGGATATCTGAAATATATAGGATGCATTTTATTTATCTGGTTAGTTGGTTCATAAAGAAACCCTATGACACAGATTTTCCAAGAAAATAATTTCATGCAATTTTTTAGAGAGATTTTGCTTCCCTCTAAACTACTATCTCATCAGTTACTAGTAAAATAACTGACAAGACATAAGCGTAACCCTTAGAATATAAATCATTGGTTACTTGGATAGTAATCAATGAGAAATGTTATGTGCCAAATGTCCTGTGAACTTATCCCCCCAAATTGGCATATATCATTGATTTTTTTTATAGACATTGACGACTTAGATGTCACTAGGACACATCAGTTGTCATTGATTTTTCTTAAATGACTAAAGATATAGGTCACATTCGCATGTTTTATCGGTGATTTTTGTTCAAAGAATGAACCATAACTATAACTCGTTGGTATTTTTATAATAATCGACAGCGTATATTTTACTTAACCCCACAAGAAATTTTTCTTCCTCTCTTTCCCTCCATGTGATCCTACTATCTGATTGCCCGCAAGAAATCCTTCTTTCCCTCATTCCCTCCCCACGATCCTAATGTCTGATTGCCCTGTCTGGGTGAGATAGCCTACTGATCTCCATCACTGCTCCTCCTCCTCTAGTAGTTGATGCTCATCCTCTAGTCTGCTGCCGCTAATCCTCCTTCATACCACTGTCGTTGCTCCTACTCAAGTTTTCATTGCTCCTCCTCCATTATTCTTTTGAGAGAACCAGGTGACACCACATTGTGCCACCACTACCTCTACATCTCATCTTTCCCTGACCACCTTTCCCTAAAAAATGTGTTGTTCTCTAGTGAGAACCAGTCGATGAGCTATGCCACTCCTTCTCCGCTGGTGAGCACCTGCTCCTACTCCTCCTTATCCACTAACCACTCCTCTTAGTCACTGCCTCCTACTCTTTTGACACTGCTACTGGCCTCCTACTCCTCTAACTCTTCCACATGTACATTCTCTCCTCCTTCTTGCTTTCATTTGCTTTATTTTTTTGTAGTTCATGTTTCAACTATTATGCATATTCATTCTTGAATTGCTCTCTTTTTGGTCTTATTTCATCCTGCAACATAGGTTAAATAACCACATGGAGATACTACTTAATATTTCCAATATGATCTTACTAGATTTGTTCTTTGATAATGTTGAGTTTTAGCCATGGGTTGAACAACCAAATGGAACTATTTGTTTTCTTAATCATTAGATTTATAACATGTTCTTTCCTCAAAAATGTAATTGTCATTTTATTCTCTTTGATTGAGGAGTTGTTTGCATATGGTTAGAGTCTAACGCTAGCTAATTCATAACCAAATGGTGTGTAATGTTTAGTTGTTGAAATCCAAATCTTCAACATGGGTCCCTAACTTTTAGAGTATGCAAATGCAATTCATATCACTTTATAAGTGGCCGAGCCATACACATGGAATCCTTGAGTGAGTAATCCTAAGCATCTAGATCCATGTAACTATGTATTATTAGAATCAAAAATTATTTCTAAACTTAATATGTAAACGCTAATCTTAAACTCTAATAGATAAACCCTAGATTTTAAATACTAATTTATAAAGCATGTTGTTAGCCTAGAAATCTATCCAAGATTTACTCATTAGGAGTAAACTATGGATAGTATCCATTTGGAGAATTACTTAGGATGTAAGTGTATAATCTGTGTTCAATTTTAATAAATTTTGACAACATTTGCCCTTTTGTTATCTAGGTACATATGTAGGTGGGTATTTTCCCATCTACATCTGTGTACTTGGAGAATTGTGAGGAAATGTTTTTGAAATTTATTAAAATTGAACATGCATTATATAATTACTAGTGATATGAAGTGATCAAGAATGGAATAGGTGGTACACTCATTCATCAATGTGAATTCTAATAGATGATTATGGCTCAATTCAAATATATTTATTTTGAAATTAACTTATTAGCTAACAGCTAATGAGCTACTTGTACTTTTTTCTGATCATAGAATGGATCGATCATGGATGTCTAATCCAAATCATTGCATTTTGGAGTTTATTAATGGTTTCAATGATTTTGTAAGATTTGTAGAGGAACATAGCAAACAACCTGATGATAGGTTCTATTGCCCTTGTAGGAATTGTAGTAACAACTTGAAACTTGACACTATTTACATGACTAAAGATCATGTCATGTACAATGGGATTGTATAGGGATATACAAAATGGTACTAATTTGGAGATATTCCTAGTATGAGATCAACATATCTCGGTAGTGGTAGTAGTGTCAAAGAAGAAATGGTTGATGATGTTGATGAGAATGAACCAATTTCAACATACATGGTTGATGTGATGCTAGATAGTTGTAGGGTAAATGTTACAGATCCACCTCCCTTATTAGACATGTTGTGCATGATGTTGAGAAACTGTGTTAATGTGGTTGTACTAAGTCAGCAGGTAGAAATAGATGGAATGACAATAGCTTCACTTCTCTTTTGTCTTTTGTTGAAAGATATTTTCCCTGAAGGCAAGGAGATTCCAATCTGAACAGAAGACATGAAAAACTTGTTGTTCCCAATGGGAATGGAGGCTAAGAAGATACATTCATTCTCGAATGAATGTGTGTTGTTTTAAAAGGACTATATTGATATGAAAGAATGTCTAAAATGTGGGGCGTTTAGGCATAAAAGGACGACATCATGTAAGACCAAAATTGAGTCTATTGCCAATGTGATGTGGCATCTTCCTATAATACCATGGTTTCAACTCTTTTGTGCTAATAGCATAGATGCAAAAAAATTATCTAGGCATGCAGAGGTAAAAATAAACAATGATGTTATGCTATGACATGTGTTTGATTCGCCCCAAAGGAAGAAGATTAATTTGTTGTATCCAAAATTTGGTGAAGAAACTAGAAATTTAAGACTTGGACTTTGTACCGATGGCATGAATCTATATGGAACATTAATCAAACAACATAGCACTTGGACCATCATGATTTTTATATACAATCTTCCTTTGTGGTTGTGTATGCATAATAAATATGTCATGATATCCTTGATGATATCTGTCCTTAAACAACCCATAAATGGCATTGATGTTTACCTTGAACCTCTAATTGATGACCTAATGAAACAATGAGGAGAAGGTGTGATGACTTATGATGCTTTATGCAGAGAGATCTTTCATTTATGTGCTATGTGGTTTTTCACTATTAATGATTTTTCATCTTATGGGAACTTGTCTGGCTATAGTGTCAAAGGAACCAAGGCATGTCTTGTATGCGAGGAACATAATGATTCTATAAGGCCCCAAAACTTGCTTAATTATCATAATTTAATTCTTATAACCCTAATCTAACCTTGTGATATGCTTTGAAATCATAAGACAAGCTTAAGTTTCAAATTTGGTCCAATTTGGACACTGTTTGAGCAAGTTATGCAATTTTATGCACATTTTGGACTTTTCCACAATTTACCCAATTGAGAGGTTTTCTTTACAATTTATAACCTACATTACATTACTCGGATATTATATCATCATATTTGAGATTTTTGAGCCATGGGGATCCTATTTAAACCATGTTTTGAGGTGTTTTCTTCAAGGGTATTTTAGGGTTTACCCTTTCATGGATGAGCTACCTTTAGTAGCTATCAACTAATGAATTATTTGTTTTTCTTGGAAATTCAATAAATGAGGGATAAGAATATCTCTATGGAAAGTGGGGGAGCTTCTTGTGTGTGTGCTTGTATATTCTTAATAGTGTAAGGCCATGGACACTTGGAAAGATACTAGAACTTCAACTTTTTCTTTTTCTTTATCTTAAAGTTTCATATACTTATCCCTAAGCCCTAAGCACCAAAACGAGCCATTTTCTCTCCACAACTTCTCTCCTTCTATGAACCTCGTTATCCCTCTGTTCTTTTATGAATTTCCTATCCAAGTAAGAAGAAAGAGGGGATCTTCTTGGAAAAAGAATCAAGGGTTGCAATTGACTTCCTTTTAGGGTTTAAAAAGCTTCCTTCTAGTGATCTTGACCCAAAAGAGTAAGAATCCCCTTCTTTCCTCTGTTTATTTCTTTGTTATCCTTATTCCTACCTTCCTCCAGGTTGTAACCTTGTTGTTCCATGGTAGAAATTGCTCTAAAGCTCTAAAACCCTAACTTTCTTGCTCCTTATGCTTAGGGTTTGCTCATTTGATGAAGAAAGGTGCTATATGGACGAGTTCATAGCTTATGCATGGATTTTCTACCCTACCTTATAGTGTTTTCTTATGTTTGGTATTTTTCATATTCTCATTAGAGGCAAGTTTTATAACTTTCTCCACGTTTATTGCTTACCATAAGCTTTCTAGCTCATGTTCTTGCTTGAAAATGATGATCCATGCACTAAAAAAATCTATGCTTGACTTGGATTTCAATTTTTATAATGTTTCCTATTCTAATTTCAGTTCTAGATGAACCCGTGATCATTTGTATGCTATTCATAAGGTATAATATGACTTGAATCAGGTTGGTTTGACGACCTATGGTGCTAAGCACCTATAATCCAACGGTCAATTTTAGGTGTTTAAGTTGCTTTCTTCTATAAACCCATGACCCAATGATGGTACCATGGAAACAACCCTATGGTGTTGTCTTCATGACAATTGATGGTCATAACAATGGGTGTCAACTGACATTCACCCCTTAGGTCATGTTTTGTCCTAATTAAAAGCCTAGTGATTAGCAACTAAGTACCCTAATGATGCTATCAATCGATGGTGATATTAGTTTGATATTTGATGTGGATTAAGGAATATAGTGTTGATCTAACAACCTATGGTGACTTAATGGTCACTAATGATGGTGGATCAGGTCTCTAAAATCTATGGTGAGTTAATCATATAGTTTTAGCATCAATTAAGCCTTAGACCAATGGTCTCTTGGGTTAGTTGATGCAATGGTCAGACCTATATATACTGTAATTGATGGTTTTAACATATGAACTAGACCCAATGGTCAAGATCTAATGTTTATTCCTCCAATAAAGTGGAATGATGGATAATGTAATAGTTGGTCCTAATAATGTGATTTATATGGTTTCCTTTATATGATCAACTTAAGGAACTTACTTTTTGATAATGGATGGCTTGTTTTAAATGAATAGTCGATTGTGGGTTTTACCCTACTCTCAACAAAACCGTTATTGTTGTTAATTAAAGGATGTATAGGGTTAAATGGTGACTTTTATAGATCAAAACTCAATAACATCATAGATGATTCATTCAAGGTGTTTACTTATGTGAACGACTAATGACTTTACATTTTCAACATTTCATGGTTAGAAGTTGATGTCTCAATATTTCCATTATTTTGGTAGAAGCGTGTAGTGTAATGTTATGATTCAAATGATGAGAATTTGATGGTTCAATGCCTTGAACTTGTAGTCTTACCCTTGCCCTCATATGATTATGATTTATAACCACCATAATGAATTAATAGGTAACCCTAATGAGGTATATATTGTTATACATAGCTTTAATATAACTAAATGATGGTAATTGGGTATGAATAGTCCTTGAATGACTAATACAATCATGGAGTAATCTATTATTGTTGTTGAAACCTTATTATGATATAACCCGATGGTTACACCTTTATTTATGTGTGGGTTCATACTTGAGAATAATATGGAATGTGATGGTGATGCTTCACCTTATGCATCCATGATCCAATGGGGATGTTGTGAGTTAGGGTTTGGGTATAAGTGCCGATGAGTAACATTAATATAATTTATCTTGTTGAACCTAACTCTAATACAAATATATAAAGATGAGTATTCATGTTTAACATTCTTATATGATGGAATGATGGTGGAATAACCTCCTTAATATGATCATAACCTTAATATGTTAATTGGTGGTTATCTACTTTCTTATGCTAAACATGTGCATTATGAATATGATGAGGGTTAGTCATATCTAGATTCCTTGCATGTTGATGTAATAAAGTAATGTTCTTAATGTTAATATAACCCTTCTATGATTGTTTATGAATATCTCCTAGCTCGTTAATGCAATATTGTGTTGTTCTGATTTATTATATGTAAGTGATGTTGTTGAGCCTTGTTATAAGGCATGCAAAGATAATGATGATCTTGCAGGGAATAGTATGATGGTCTTAATGACCTTCGAGCATGGTTGATCCCTAAATGAGGTGTAATCCTCTTGTGTTGATAAGGGTTGATACCCTGTGATATTGTGAAAAGGATTTATATCTTGTGATAGCATGATGGTCTTAATGACCTTTGGGCATGGTTGAGCCCTAAATGAGGTGTAATCCTCTTGTGTTGATAAGGGTTGATACCCTGTGATATTTTGAAAAGGATTTATAACTTGTGATAGTATGATGACTAGTGTGGTCTAATGAATGGAAAGTGAATAGTACCATGTGATGATGAGATGAGAAATTATGTTCCACACATTTTATATCTTTTAAAAGTTGTAATATTTATATGCTTGATGGAAGTGAATTAGGGTTTGTATGTCCACTTGTTTGAGGCAGACTTAATTCAACCAATTTACATAACTAATCAAGTGCAACTCTATCGTGTGTCGTAGAGCCATCTTTAGTGTCAGAATTTGCTAGATGGTGAAATGAGTATTCCTAAGGGAAACGCAGAGCGCATACTATTGAGTATGTGGGGGTGGCAAGTTGAGGATATATCCTTGTCATCCACAATGTAGGTTGTGGAGGATGTCTATGGTCATGCCTTATACATCTGATGTGATTGAGGACAACTGCGGTTGTACCTCGGATAAGAGGGTTTTGTATACCCTGGTTTCTAGTGCCGTGACCTGTACCAAGGGCGGACCAATGGTTAATAGCTTGACTATATGTCTCTAGAGTGAAAGCTTTGACGGATATGTCACTACCGTTTTACTCGTACTGACTAAGGGGAAGAGATCTCAGGATATCAGAACTCCTAGATCTTGTTCAGAACCGAATAGCCCTTCACATGGTCGGTTGTACTTTAGATGGTACGATTCGAATTCCCCAGGGCATAATAAAATATGTAAGACAACCATGTAGCATATCTATTTAGGGTTATACACAATGCTTCATATTGGATGATATCCCTTGTTTACTTTCTTTTCACTGAGATCATGTATAATACAATAAGAGATAATAGATATGCTTATGTTGTAGTTATGCTCATGTTGTAAATATGCTTATGTTGTCAAATATACTGACACTGATGGTTAAGATGTTGCTGCTAGATATGTTTAATATTGCTAGCCATGCCTATGTAATTAGAAATACTTAAACTGCTAATCATGCCTATGTAGTTCATTGTGTTATGATGTTAGTTCTACTTATGATATAGATTTGTTCCCTTTATTTGAGATGCCAATATTGATAGCCATGTTATGTTACTAGACATATTCATGATGTCAGGGATGCTTGTGCTACTAGATTTCTTGTGCTATTAGCAAGGAATATTATGATAGTCAAATTAATGATAATGGTTGTTATTAGATGCAATTTGATGATATTTGAGTAGATATCTATCCAAAGAAATGGATTTATTTGTTATCTATATATGCATTGATGACCATACTTGTTTCTTAGATTAATTGCTTAATCTGTTTAGTATACTTGAACTGTTCAATCTATTCAATTGATTATTAAATACTCTAACTACTTAGTTATCTACTATTTAAAATGTCAAAAACAATAAGCAGTGTCGGAGGTTATATCTCTTGCTGGTACATGGGTCTCACCCTTGTGGTTCGCCACATTTTTTTAGGTAATCGGAAGTGATGCAAACAAACATGTGGCAGCAAAGAAGAGCTATAGTAATGAATCTTTGAGAAATTTGATTAGATGTCTAATGTGTCCTAGAGTCATCCCTGTACTCTCAGGTCCGAGCAGGAAAAGTTGTATATGGTGTTTTAAATGAATCAGAATTTTGTTAGCATGTTAATACTTGTTTGTGTGGCATATACAAATATTGTTATCCTGTGTATATATGTTGTGGCTAAGGTGATAGAACAATTTGTATCAAATTATTGTCATAGTATGGATAAAAGAAAGATGCTGGGCTCTTATGCAAATGTTTTTGAGCAAGTGCTGACATTGAAATCAATTTTAATTTACCCATATATTTGGGTATGTGGTTAATTGGTGATTGATTGTGTTTTATATTTTGAGAAATCTCATTTAGTGTAACAAGTTCTCACAAGTTGGTATCAGAGCTTTAGGTTCATCGAGTCTATAGAGACACTAGGACTAAGGGCTAGAATGATGTCAAAATTAGGAATATGACATAAAAATATGGTGCATACTGCCTAATCTCGGTATTGGGGTGCCCTGGCCAAGTATTCAATTATTGAAGAAAGGTAAGTATGGAACTCTTAGATTGTTATCTTTTTTATTACTCTAATCAAGTAGTCATTTTGATAAAATCTAAAGAGCATAACAGATAAAAAATCATGGTGTGAATATCTCAATCCTACCTTAAAGAAGATGAGGATTGTATCATCATCAATCAAAACATGAATGTTTGGTAACTATAAGAGAAAGATACAACACCATGAAATCTAAATCTGAATACAAATAAGCAAAAGAGGAGTTCTTGAATATGTGATTCAAGAAGATAATAAAGTAACAAATAGATAATTCTATGCTTATAAAGTGATTCAAGGTATGAAATCCACATAAGATGGAGAGAACTCCAATGATAAGTATAAAATGAGAAGATAAATGAGAACAATAACAAAGGAATAAGATGGAACATGAGTTAATCTCAGACCAAGCTATGTGTGTAAGAAAGTGTTAATGTAAAATAAGCATGGTGTTTGAAAGAAATTAAGGAAGATGATCCATGTTTAATGAAGAAAATGTGGAATATGATGATTTATCTATTGTTATGGGGTTGACAAACATAATAAAATAAGAGAACATACCCAAGTGTGATAAATATTCATTAAGGAAGGAGTAATGAGATATGTTAATCATGATAATTCCTATTCTAATGGCAAGGAACCCAGAATGAAAAAGGTAAAATGATACATAAGAAGTTGTAACCTACATAATGGAAAATAGAATTAGTTACCTTTCTGCTAGTGACCCTAGAAAACTACTACTATGATATGGTAAGTGTGTTTCCTTTTGTGTCTTTCCTTTCTAGGGCACAACTTTCAAGTGGATCATTGCCACTTGGTAGGTGTGGATTCGCTGCAAACATGAGGGTGGATAGATTATTATAGAATAAGGCTGCTTGGACTATGGTTCCAAGATCATAAAGTTTGTGATGAGTTTGCTTTTGAGCCTTCCAATAATTTGGGAGACTCCTCTTATATGTATTGAAATTTATTATGTTGGTAAAAGTAGATGAGATAAGGATGTGAGTTCCTTATAGCACATGAGGTGGATACCAAGGTATTGAATCCTAGTATCCAAGATGTATCAACAGTATGGGAAGTATGTTAAGGTTGGAGATGTTTATTAAATGAACATTCTAGGTGTTCCTCTCCCTTAGAGTGAGAGAGTTGATGATGACCCTCTAAATGTTGTTTGAAAAAAAAGTGATTCTATAATGTTGTGTATGGTTTAGTGATAGTTGGGCAAGATCACTATCAAGGATAGATGGTTTGTTGGTCAATAGATATGTGCTACCGTGTTCCTTTAAGATAAACCTATGATCAAATATCAATGCATAAGAGTTATATTGGATGACATAATTCGTATGACCATGATGAGTTTAGGGTTATGTTCTTTAGACTAACCAATGTATAAATAGAATTTATGAATAGGAGGAACAGAGTGTTCCAGTCATGTCATACAAGTTATATCAAGTTTTGAATGATGACATGTCAAAGTATTTCAAATATGGTCAAAAATATGATCAATATTTATTAAAAAACCTTAGGGTTTCTGAAGCAGCAATAGCTATGAGACAAGTTGAACAAGAGTGAGATGGGGTTGATTAAATGTCTTTATGGGATCATGATATGTCTTCTAAGTAGGTTGTGTAAATCCTAGTAAGGTAAATATAGTGTTGTTGTTTCACACCTAACAAGGTTGACTAGGAATGATGTTTCCTTGTATGGAATGAAAGGTGCCAGCATCAGCATTTCTTTTAATGCTGAAAAGAACTGACAAGTGTTCCAGTGTCAGTGTATCTAGAAGAAAAAAAGGGATGGATACATCACCTTTTTTTATACTTCAAGGAATGGTATGGGACACATGCCGTGATTGGTAAAAAGATAGAAAGTATGAATTTTGAGTAATGTGTTGATACAATAGATATAATTTTAGGATGATAGCTAGAATTTAAAGTCGAACATTACTACTAGAGTTCTACAGATGACACAACAAGTTTCTACATTCAATATTGAGAATTGCTTCTTAGGGTGGGGTTTTTGTACTGACCCAAGATGAGATATGTATGAATGATGTGACTTCACCTTGATATTCAAGTAACAATGTGTAGATAATGGGATGAGGTGCAAAGGAAGTACCCATCTTTGTTTACCATGGATTTCAGGGGCAAAATCCCTTTTAGGAGTTTATATTTGTAAGGCCCCTAAACTTGTTTAATGAGTTGAATAAGATTAATTATCATAATTCAATTATTATAACCCTAATATAACCTTGTGATATGCCTTGAAATCATAAGACAAGCTTAAGTTTCAAATTTGGTCTAATTTGGACACTGTTTGAGCAAGTTATGCAATTTTATGCACATTTTGGACTTTTCCACAAGTTACCCAATTGAGAGGTTTTCTTTGCAATTTATCACTTTCATTATGTTACTTGGATATTATATCATCATCCTTGAGCTTTTTGATTTATGGGGAACCTATTTAAACCTTGGTTTAAAGGTTTTTTCCTCAAGGGTATTTTAGGGTTTACCCCTTCATGGATGAGCTACCTTTAGTAGCTATCAACAAATGAACTATTTGTTTTTCTTGGAAATTAAATAAAATAGGGATAATCATGTATCTATGGACAGTGGGGGAGCTTCTTGTGTGTGTGCTTGTATATTCTTAATAGTTTAAGGCGATGGACACTTGGAAAGATACTAGAACTTCAACTTTTTCTTTTTCTTTATCTTTAAGTTTCATATACTTATTCCTAAGCACCAAAACGAGCCATTTTCTCTCCACCACTTCCCTCCTTCTATGAACCTAGTTCTCCCTCTATGGTTCTATGAATTTCCTATCCAAGGAAGAAGAAAGAGGGTATCTTCTTGGAAAAAGAATCTAGGGTTGCAATTGACTTCCTTTTAGGGTTTAAAAAGCTTCCTTCTAATGATCTTGACCCAAAATAGTAAGAATCCCCTTCTTTCCTTCATTTATTTTTTTCTTATACTTCCTCCTACCTTTTTCTAGCTCGGAACCTTGCTTTTCCATGGTAGAAATTGCTCTAAAGATCTAAAACCCTACCTTTCTTGCTCCTTATGCTTAGGGTTTGCTCATTTGATGAAGAAAGGTGCTAGATGGACAAGTTCACAGCTTATGTATGGATTTTCTACCCTACCTGCTCGTATTTTCTAATTTTTGGGATTTCATATTCTCATTAGAGGCAATTTTTATAACTTGCTCCATGTTTATCACTTACCATAACCTTTCTAGCTCATGTTCTTGCTTGACAATGATGATCCATGCACTAAAAAGCTATGCTTGACTTGGATTTCAATTTTTATAATGTTTCCTCTTCTTATTTCAGTTTTAGATGAACCTGTGATCATTTGTACGTTATTCCTAAGGTATAATATGGCTTTTATCATGTTGGTTTGACAACATATGGTGCTAAGCACCTATCAACCAATGGTCAATTTTAGGATTTTAAGTTGATTTCTTCTATAAACCCATGACCCGATGACGGTACCATGGAAACAACCCCATGGTGTTGTCTTCATGACAATTGATGGTGGTAACCAATGGTGTCAACTGACGTTTACCCCTTAGGTCATGTTTTGTCCTAATTAGAAGCCTAGTGATTAACAACTACATACCCTGATGATGCTATCAATCAATGGTGATATTAGTTTGAAATTTGATGTTGATTAAGGAATATAGTGATGATCTAGCAACCTATGGTGACTTAATTGTCACTAATGATGGTGGATCAGGTATCCAAAACCTATGATGAGTTAATCATATAGTTTTAGCATCGATTAAGCCTTAGACCAATGGTCTCTTGTGTCACTTGATGCAATGGTTGGACCTATACTGTAATTGATGGTTTTAACATATGAACTTGACCCAATGGTCAAGATCTAATGTTTATTCCTCCAATAAAGTGGAATGATGACTAATGTAATATGTTGGTCCTAATAATGTGATTTATATGGTTTCCTTTATATGATCAACTTAAGGAACTTACTTGTTGACAATGGATGGCTTGTTTTAAATGAACAGTCGATTGTGGGTTTTACTCTTCTCTCAACAGAACCCTTATTGTTGTTAATTAAAGGATGTATAGGGTTAAATGGTTACTTTTATAGATCACAACTCAATAACATCATAGATGATTCATTCAAGGTGTTTTCTTATGTAAACGACCAATGGCTTTACCTTTTCAACATTTCATGGTTAGAAGTTGATGCCTCAATATTTCCATTGTTTTGGGAGGTGTGTAGTGTAATGTTATTATTCAAATGATGCAAATTTTATGGTTTAATGCCTTAAACTCGTAGTCTTAACCTTTCCCTCGTATGATTATGATTTATAATCACCATAATGAATTAATGGGTAACCCTAATGAGGTATAGCTTGTTATACATAGCTTTAATATAACAAAATGATGGTAATTGGGTATGAATAGTCCTTGAATGACTAATACAATCATGGGGTACTCTATTATTATTGTTGAAACCTTAGTATGCTATAATCCGATGGTTACACCTTGATTTATGTGTGGGTTCATACTTGAGAATAGTATGGAATGTATTGGTGATGCTTCACCTTATGCATCCATGATCCAATGGGGATGCTATGAGTTAGGGTTTGGGTATAAGTGTTGATTAGTAACATTACTATAATTTATCATGTTGAACCTAACTCTAATACAAATAGATAAAGATGAGTATTCATGTTTAACATTCTTATATGATGGAATGATGGTAGTATAACCTCCTTAATACGTTAATTGGTGGTTATCATAGCCACATGGTTGATACTTTCTTATGCTAAACATGTGCATTATGAATATGACGAGGGTTAATGATATCTAGATTCCTTGCATGTTGATGTAATAAAAGAATGTTCTTAATGTTAATATAACCCTGCTATGATTGTTTATGAATATCTCCTAGACCATTATTGCAATATTGTGTTGATCCGGTGTATTATATTTAAGTGATGTTGTCGAGCCTTGTTACAAGGCATGAAAAGATAATTATGATCTTGTAGGAAATAATATGACGGGTCTTAATGACCTTCGGGCATGGTTGAGCCCTGAATGAGGTGTAATCCTCTTGTGTTGATAAGGGTTGATACCTTGTCATATTGTGAAAAGGATTTATATCCTGTGATAGTATGATGGTCTTAATGACCTTTGGGCATGGTTGAGCCCTAAATGAGGTGTAATCCTCTTGTGTTGATAAGAGTTGATACCCTGTGATTTTGTAAAAAGGATTTATATCTTGTGATAATATGATGACTAGTGTGGTCTCATGAATGGAAAGTGAATATTACCATGCGATGATGAGATGAGAAATTATGTTCCACACATTTTATATCTTTTAAAAGTTGTGATATTTATATGCTTGCTAGAAGTGAATTAGGGTTTGTATGTCCACTTGTTTGATGCAGACTTAATTCACCCAATTGTCATAACTAATCAAGTGCAATTCTACCCTATGTCGTAGAGCCATCTTTAGTTTTTGAATTTGCTAGATGGTGAAATGAGTATTCCGAAGGGAAACTCAGAGCGCATACTATTGAGTATGTGGGGTGGCAAGTTGAGGATATATCCTTGTCATCCACAATGTAGGTTGTGGAGGATGTCTATTGTAATTCCTTATACATCTGATGTGATTAAGGACAACTGCGGTTGTACCTCAGATTAGAGGGTTTTGTATACCCTGGTTTCTAGTTCCGTGACCTGTACCAAGGGCAGACTAGTGGTTAGCAGCTTGACTATATGTCACTGTAGTGGCAGCTTTGAATGCTATGTCACTACCTTTTTACTCATACTAACTAAGGGGAAGAGATCTCAAGATACTAGTACTCCTAGATCTTATACGGAACCGAATAGCCCTTCACAGGGCTTTGTAGGACTTTGGATGGTACAATTAAAATTCCCCAGGGAATAATAAAAGATGTAAGACAACCATGTAGCATATCTGTTTAGGGTTATCCATAACACTTCATAGTGGATGATATCCCTTGTTTACTTTCTTTTCACTGAGATCATGTATAGTACAACAAGAGATAATAGATATGTTAATGTTGTACGTATGCTCATGTTGTAAACATGCTTATGTTGTCAAATATACTGACACTGATGGTTAAGATGTTGCTGCTAGCTATGTTTGATATTGCTAGCCATGCCTATGTAATTATAAATGCTTAAACTGCTAATCATGCCTATGTAGTTCATTGTGTTTTGATGTTAGTTCTACTTACGATATAGATTTGTTCTCTTTATTTGAGATTCCAATATTGACAGCCATGTTATGTTACTAGACATATTCATGATGTCAGGGATGCTTGTGCTACTAGATTGCTTGTGCTATTAGCAAGGAATATGATGATAGCCAGATTAATGATAATGGTTGTTATTAGATGCAATTTGATGATATTTGAGTAAATATCTATCCAAAGAAATGGATTTATTTGTTATCTATATATGCATTGATGATCATACTTGTTGCTAAGATTAATTGTTTAATCTGGTTAGCATACTTAAACTATTCAATCAATTCAATCGATTATTAAATACTCTAACTGCTTAGTTATCTACTATTTAAAATGTCAAAATCAATAAGCATTGTCGGAGGTTATATCTCTTGCTGGAACATGGGTCTCACCCTTGTGGTTCACTACATTTTTGTAGGTAATCGGAAGTGATGCAAACAAACATGTGGCAGCAAAGAGGAGCTATAATAATGAATCTTTGATAAGGTTGATTAGATGTCTAGTGTGTCCTAGAGTCATCCCTGTACTCTCAGGTCTGGGCAGGAAAAGTTTGTATATGGTGTTTTAAATGAATCAGAATTTTGTTAGCATATTAATACTAGTTTGTGTGGCATATACAAATATTGTTATCCTATGTATATATGTTGTGGATAAGGTGATAGAACAATTTTTATCAAATTCTTGTCATAGTATGGATAAAAGAAAGATGTTGGGATCTTATGCAAATGTTTCTGAGCAGGTTCTGACATTAAAATCGATTTTAATTTACCCATATATTTGGGAATGTGGTTAATTGGTGATTGAATGTGTTTTATATTTTGAGAAATCTCATTTAGTGTAACAGGTTCTCACAAGTTGGTATCAGAGCTTTAGGTTCACCGACTCTACAGGGACACTAGGACTTAGGACTAAAATGATGTCAAAATTAGGAATATGACATAATAATATGGTGCATACTGCCTAATCTCAGTATTGGGGTGCCCTGGCTAGGTATTCAATTATTGAAGAAAGGTAAGTATGGAACTCATAGATTGTTATCTTTTTGATTACTCTAATCAAGTAGTCATTTTGAGAAAATCTAAAGAGCATAACAGATAAGAAATCATGGTGTGAATATCTCAATCCTACCTTAAAGAAGATGAGAATTGTATCATTATCTATCAAAACATGAATGTTTGGTAACTATAAGAGAAATATACAACACCATGAAATCTAAATCTGAATACAAATAAGAAAAAGAGGAGTTCTTGAAGATGTGATTCAAGAAGATAATAAAGAAAAAGATAGATAAGTCTATGCTTATAAAGTGATTCAAGGTATGAAATCCACATAAGATGAGAGAACTCCAATGATAAGTATAAAATGAGAAGATAAATGAGAACAATAACAAAGGAATAAGATGGAACCTGAGTTATACTCATACCAATCTATGTGTAAAAGAAAGTGTTAATGTAAAATAAGCATGGCGTTTGAAAGAAATTAAGGCAGATGATCCATGTTTAATGAAGAAAATGTGGAATATGATGATTTACCTACTGATAAGTGGCTGACAAAGATAATAAAATAAGAGAACATACCCAAGTGTGATAAATAGTCATTAAGGAAGGAGTAATGAGATATGTTAATCATGATGATTCCTATTCTAATGGCAAGGAACCCGGAATGAAAAAGGTAAAATGATACATAAGAATTTGTAACCTACATAATGAAAAATAGTATTGATTACCTTTCTACTAGTGACCCTTGTAAAATTCTACTATGATATGGGAAGTGTGTTTCCTTTTGTGTCTTTCCTTTCTAGGGCACAACTTTCAAGTGGATCATTGCCACTTGGTAGGTGTGGATTCACTGCAAACATGAGGGTGGATAGCTTATTATAGCATAAGGCTGCTTGGACTATGGTTCTAAGATCATAAAGTTTGTAAAGAGTTTGCTTTTGAGCCTTCCAATAATTTGGGAGACTCCTCTTATATGTTTTGAAATTTATTATGTTGGTAAAAGTAGATGAGATAAGGACGTGAGTTCCTTATAGCACATGAGGTGGATACCAAGGTATTGAATCCTAGTATCCAAGATGTATCAACAGTATGGGAAGTATGTTAAGGTTGGAGATGTTTATTAAATGAACATTCCAGGTGTTCCTTTCCCTTAGAGAGAGAGAGAGAGTTGATGATGACCCTCTAAAAGTTGTTTGAAAAAAAAGTGATTCTATAATGTTGTGTATGGTTCAGTGATAGCTGGGTAAGACCACTATCAAGGATAGATGGTTTGTTGGTCAATAGATATGTGCTACCGTGTTCCTTTAAGATAAACCTATGATCAAATATCAATGCATAAGAGTTAGATTGGATGACATAATTTATATGACCATGATGAGTTTAGGGTTATGTTCTTTTGACTAACCAATGCATAAATAGAATGTATGAATAGGAGGAACAGAGTGTTCCAGTCATGTCATACAAGTTATATCAAGTTTTGAATGATGACATGTCAAAGTATTTCAAATATGGTCAAAAATATGATAAATATTTCTTAAAAAACCTTAGGGTTTCCAAAGCAGCAATAGCTATGAGACAAGTTGAACAAGAGTGAGATGGGGTTGATTAAATATCTTTATGGAATCATGATATGTCTTCTAAGTAGGTTGTGTAAATCCTAGTAAGGTGAATATAGTGTTTTTGTTTCACCCCTAACAAGGTTGACTAGGAATGATGTTTCCTTGTATGAAATGATAGGTGCCAGCGTCAGCATTTCTTTTAATGATTAAAAATAACTAACAAGTGTTCCAGTGTCAGTGTATCTAGAAGAAAAAAAAGGGATGGATACATCACCTTTTTTTTACGCTTCAAGGAATGGTATGGGACACATGCCATGATTGGTAAAAAGCTAGCAAGTATGACTTTTGAGTAATGTGTTGATACAATAGATATAATTTTAGGATTATAGCTAGAATTTAAAGTTGAACATTACTACTAGAGTTCTACATATGACACAACAAGTTTCTACATTCCATATTGAGAATTTCTTCTTAGGTTGGGGTTTTTGTACTGACCCAAGATGAGATATGTATGAATGATGTGACATCACCATGATATGCAAGTAACCAAGTGAATGTAATGGGATGAGGTGCAAAGGAAGTACCCATCTTCGTTAACCTTGGATTTCGGGGGTGAAATCCCTATTAGGAGTTTATATTTGTAAGGCCCCTAAACTTGTTTAATGAGTTGAATAAGCTTAATTATCATAATTTAATTATTCTAACCCTGATATGACCTTGCTATATGATTTGAAATCATAAGACAAGCTTAAGTTTCAAATTTGGTCTAATTTGGACAATGTTTGAGCAAGTTATGTAATTTTATGCACATTTTGGACTTTTCCACAATTTACCCAATTGAGAGGTTTTCCTTGAAATTTATCACTTTCATTATGTTATTTGGATATTATCTCATCATCCTCGATCTTGTTGATCTATGGGGTGCCTATTTAAACCTTGGTTTGAAGGTGTTTTCCTCAAGGGTATTTTTGGGTTTACGCCTTCATGGATGAGCTACCTTTAGTAGCTATCAACTAATGCATTATTTGTTTTTCTTGGAAATTCAATAAAAGAGGTATAATAATGTCTCTATGGACAGTGGGGGAGCTTCTTGTGTATGTGCTTGTATATTCTTAATAGTTTAAGGCCATGTACACTTGGAAAGATACTAGAACTTCAACTTTTTCTTTTTCTTTATCTTAAAGTTTCATATATTTATTCCTAAGCACCAAAACGAGCCATTTTCTCTCCACCACTTCCCTCCTTCTATGAACCTCGTTCTCCCTCTGTGGTTCTACGAATTTCCTATCCAAGGAAGAAGAAATAGGGTATCTTCTTGGAAAAAGAATCTAGGGTTGCAATTGACTTCCTTTTAGGGTTTAAAAAGCTTCCTTCTAATGATCTTGACCCAAAAGAGTAAGAATCCCCTTCTTTCCTCCATTTATTTCTTTCTTATACTTCCTGTTACCTTTCTCTAGGTCGTAACCTTGCTGTTCCATGGAAGAAATTGCTCTAAAGCTCAAAAACCCTACCTTTCTTGCTCCTTATGCTTAGGGTTTGCTCATTTGATGAAGAAAGGTGCTAGATGGACAAGTTCACAGCTTATGCATGGATTTTATACCCTACCTACTCATGTTTTATTTTGTTTGGGTTTTCATATTCTCGTTAGTGGAAAGTTTTATAACTTGCTCCATGTTTATTTCTTACCATAAGCTTTCTAGCTCTTGTTCTTGCTTGAAAATGATGATCCATGCACTAAAAAGCTATGCTTGACTTGGATTTCGGTTTTTATAATGTTTCCTGTTCTTATTTCAGTTTTAGATGAACTTGTGATCATTTGTGCGTTATTACTAAGGTATAATATGACTTTTATCAGGTTAGTTTGGCAACCTATGGTGCTAAGCACCTATCAACCAATGGTCAATTTTAGGGTTTTAAGCTAATTTCTTCTATAAACCCATGACCCGATGATGGTACCATGGAAACAACCCCATGGTGTTGTCTTCATGACAATTGATGGTGGTAACCAAGGGTGTCAACTGACTTTCACCCCTTAGGTCATGTTTTTTTCCTAATTAGAAGCCTAGTGATTAACAACTAAGTACCCTAATGATGCTATCAAGCAATGGTGATATTAGTTTGATATTTGATGTTGATTAAGGAATATAGTGATGATCTAACAATCTATGGTTAGTTAATGGTCACAAATGATGGTGAATCAGGTCTCCAAAACCTATTATGAGTTAATCATATAGTTGTAGCATCAATTAAGCCTTAGAGCAATGGTCTCTTGGGTCACTTGATGCAATGGTTGGACCTATACTATAATTGATGGTTTTAACATATGAACTTGACCCAATGGTCAAAATCTAATGTTTATTCCTCCAATAAAGTGGAATGATGGCTAATGTAATATGTTGGTCCTAATAATGTGATTTATATGGTTTCCTTTATATGGTCAACTTAAGGAACTTATTTTTTGACAATGGATGGCTTGTTTTAAATGAACAGTCGATTGTGGGTTTTACCCTACTCTCAATAGAACCCTTATTATTCTTAATGTTAATATAACCCTGCTATGATTGTTTATGAATATCTCCTAGCTCATTAATGCAATATTATATGTAAGTGATGTTGTTGAGCCTTGTTACAAGGCATGCAAAGATAATGATGATCTTGCAGGAAATAGTATGATGGGTCATAATGACCTTTCGGCATGGTTGAGGCCTGAATGAGGTGTAATCCTCTTGTGTTGATAAGGGTTGATAGTCTGTGATATTGTGAAAAGGATTTATATCATGTGATAGTATGATGGTCTTAACGACCTTTGGGCATGGTTGAGCCCTGAATGAGGTGTAATCCTCTTGTGTTGATAAGAGTTGATACCCTGTGATATTGTAAAAAGGATTTATATCTTGTGATAGTATGATGACTAGTGTGGTCTCATGAATGGAAAGTGAATAATACCATGTGATGATGAGATGATAAATTATGTTCCACGCATTTTATATCTATTAAAAGTTTTGATAGTTATATGCTTTCTAGAAGTGAATTAGGGTTTGTATGTCCACTTCTTTGATGTAGCCTTAATTCACCCAATTGGCATAGCTAATCAAGTAGTGCCCTGTGTCGTAGAGCCATATTCAGTGTCAAAATTTGTTGGATGCTGAAATGAGTATTCCTAAGGGAAACTCGGAACGCATACTATTGAGTATGTGGGGGTGGCAAGTTGAGGATATATCCTTGTCTTCCACAATGTAGGTTGTGGAGGATGGCTATGGTCATGCCTCATAAATCTGATGTGATTGAGGACAACTGTGATTTTACCTCAGATTAGAGGGTTTTGTATACCCTAGTTTCTAGTTCCGTGACCTGTACCAAGGGCGGACTAGTGGTTAGTAGCTTGACTATATGTCGATGTGGTGGCAGCTTTGACTAATATGTCACTGCTTTTTTACTCGTACTGACCGAGGGGAAGAGATCTTAGGATACCGACACTCCTAGATCTTGTACGGAACCGAATAGCCCTTCGCAGGGGTCGGTTGGACTTTGGATGATATGATTCAAATTCCCCAGGGCATAATAAAAGATGTAACACAGCCATGTAGCATATCTGTTTAGGGTTATACACAACATTTCATATTGGATGATATCCCTTGTTTTCTTTCTTTTCACTGAGATCATGTATAGTACAATAAGAGATAATAGATATGCTTATGTTGTAGTTATGCTCATGTTGTGAACATGCTTATGTTGTCAAATATACTGACACTGATGGTTAAGATGTTGTTGCTTGCTATGTTTAATATTGCTAGCCATGCCTATGTAAGTAGAAATGCTTAAACTACTAATCATGCCTACGTAGTTCATTGTGTTATGATGTTAGTTCTACTTATGATATAGATTTGTTCCCTTTATTTGAGATGCCAATATTGATAGACATGCTATGTTACTAGATATATTCATGATGTCAGGGATGCTTATGCTACTAGATTTCTTGTGTTGTTAGCAAGGAACTTGACGATAGTCAGATTAATGATAATTGTTGTTAATTATTAGATGCAATCTGATGATATTTGAGTAGATATATATCCAAAGAAATGGATTTTTTTTCTTTTTGGAGAAGCCAGGAGGCCATTTATTCTTCTTGCCCTCCTCTTGCAAGCCAATACGGATAAACATTACATACATCTAAATGAATGCGAGAAAGAAACTTGGAGTTACTACCTCCATTACAATTATCCTTATGGATAATGTCAGTAATACACTCAGGAGGTCTCGGAAGATCTTGAAACCGGATGGGTTGTTTTTGGAAAGCTTTTGCCAGCTTATCGGCCATAAGGTTACTTTCGCGCGGACTGAAAATAATTTTCCAATCCTGATGTTTCCCCAACGTCTGCTTGATTCTATAAAGAAATCTTGAATATCTTGGATACTCGTCTTCTGAATGTAGCATCTCAACGAAGGCCTTACAATTAGTTTCCAACATGAGCTTGGTCACCTTATTTTTATTAGCTAACTCCAAAGCGACATCCACCCCAATGATCTCTGCATGGGTAGCAGAGCTCGCCTTGACGCTTCTTATATGCCCATCAATCCAGTGCCCAAGTGAATTACGAGCAATGATCACCACAGTTGCTCTTTCAGGTTTCCAGGTAGCATCGGTGTTGATTTTTACCCACCCTGGTGGGGGCCTTTTCCACTGTTGTGTCGTCCCATTCCCCTTGCTGACTATATCTTTAGTCCAAGATTTCTCAACTAGCTATAGCTCGTTAGTAATCCATTGCAGTTGTCTCCCTAAAGTCATCATCTTATTCTCAAAAACAAGTTGGTTATGAGCTCTCCATATGGCCCAGCAGGTAACCAACAATTTTCTTTTAGACCTTTCATCCTTCTTCAGTAGGTTATCTAACCAGTATCTTCCATCTATTTGATTGAGTTCGTTAAGGTCTTGGCCAGGTAGGGACTTTCTCCAGATCTCCTGTGCAAAGACACAGTCCCTCATCGCATGGATTGAAGTTTCCTCCTGATTACGGCACCTAGGACACGTACCATCTGCGGTTAAATGCCTGCTTACTCTCCTGCTGTTCGTTAGTATTGCATCATGCATCAGTAACCAGCCGAAGGTTTTGTACTTCTCAGGTATAGCCATCTTCCATAGATGCTCCCACTCACCTTCCATGGTAACTTCACGCTCCAATCTAATAACATCATATGCAGTCCTCGTCGTGAACCTGCCATTATTGGTTTCTTTCCAAACACACACATCAGGCTTCGTATCGATTACCGGGGGCTCAATTTGCCCAATTTTGTTGACCACCTGAGCCGGCAACCACTCCATCATGAATTCCATGTCCCATCCTCCATTATCAAGAACAGCACATCTCACGTTCATGTCTCAGATTTGCTCGGGGATCGGTCTCCTTACAAGGTTACTCAGCCAGAGGTTGGGTTCTACCCAGGCATCCTCCCAAAAAGATATACTTCTTCCATTAACCATCATCAGAACAGAATGCTCAGTAATAAAGTTCTTACACTTGAACGTTGCTACCGCCAGTCGAGAAAGGTTGCTGGTAGGACCTCCACTGTACTTGTTATACTTGTTCCTGATATAATCGTACCACAGAGTTTTCCTGTTGGATACAATATCCCATGCATTTTTTGCAATCAAAGCCTTGTTCCAATCTCGCATAGACTTCAAGCCTAGTCCTCCCTCTCCTTTACGACATGTGACTTTATTCCAGGAGACCATGGACATAGGATGGGCTTTGTGGCCTCCTACCCAGATAAATCTTCTTATACAACCATGTATGCGATCACACAACCCCAAAGGCAAAGCTACAGTTTGCATAGTATAAGTGGGGATCGTTTCCAGGACAGTCTTGGCAAGACATATGCGACCAGCAAGGGATTAACATCGGGCTGCCCACCCATTCACCTTGGATTCGATCCTCTTTAGAATGTCAATATAGGTATCTTTGGTAATCCTCTTGTGAATGATGGGAACTCCCAAATATCTGCCCAAATCATTTGTTTCTTTAAACTTCCCAATCTGATTGATATTCCTTCTGGATCTTTGGGAAACACTTGCCGCATAGAACACATGGGTTTTAGTAATGGAAATCATCTGACCCGATGCTTCTTCAAACATCCTAAAGCATTCCTTTATGCACTTCATTTGGTTACCAGATGCCTCCCCAAACAAGATAAGGTCATCTACAAAACACAAATGAGAAATGCTTCCTCCATTTCTCCCCATTTTGAACGGTTTCCATCTACCTTCACTCACAGCAAGTTGTATCCATTGGCTCAAGCGTTCTATACACAAGACAAAAAGATATGGAGAGATAGGATCGCCTTGTCTCAAACCCCTACTCAGTTTGAACGGCTCAGTAACCTTTCCATTCCAAAGCACAGAACATTCCCCAATTCTAATGGAGTTCATGATATATGCAGTGATGTTTGTGGGAATCTCCATCATATTGAGTGTATCTGCAATGAATTCCCATGACATCCTATCATATGCTTTTGTTAAATCAACCTTGATAACCATCATCTTCGTAGTTGTCTTCTTCCTCATCATAAAAATCATCTCCTGGGCAATAGCAATGTTATCTGTAATACGACGTCCAGGCACGAAAGCACTCTGGGCAGCAGAAACCCAATGGGGTAGATATGACTTTAATCTTTCCACCACAATTTTGGAAATGAGCTTAAGGCAGTAGTTGTTCAGTGAGATAGGTCTCAACTGATCACAGCTTGTTGGAGGGTAAACTTTAGGGATTAAGACAATAGTAGAGCTACACAACTCTTTACATAGAATTTCACCAGATAACGCCTTCATTACCGATAACACAATAGAATTTTTCAGGGTGTCCCAGTGTTTCAAAACAAATAAGCCATTTATACCATTAGGACCATTCGCCTTATAAGGATTCATAGCTTTAACCACTTTGTGACACTCCTCTTCAGTAGGTTCCCTTGCTATACGTGCATATTGCGTAGGTGTTAACTTCTTGAAAGTAGACGGAATTTTCCTCATAATATCACCACTCGGTTCTCTTTCTCTGCTAAGGATAGCCTTGAAATGTGTTATCGCCATGTTCTCAAGCATCACTTCTCCTCGTATCCATTGACCATTCCTATCCTTGAGCATAGTGATTAGGTTTGATCTCCGCCTTTGATTGACATAAGCACTGAAAAACTTAGTGTTGCAGTCTCTGTTTTTCATCCATTCGATGTGACTCCTTAGCCTCCATTCTTCTTCCTCTTCCATCAACATCTCATCCAAAGATGCCTTCATATTAATATATATCCCCTCCGTGAATGGGTTGAAATTCTCAGCTAACTCTTTCTCAAGCAGACTTATGTTCCACATGATAAGGGTTTTATTTCTCTTTTTAGAATTTCTGTTGTCTTTGTCCCACTTAATAATGTCCTTCTTAGAACCTTGCAAAGCTTCATAAAAATCGACGTTAGTGTTCCACTTCCCCGCCAACATTCTTTTAAACCCCTCATCATTTGCCCAACTGGCTTTGGTGACGAATCTCCTCAGACCAGTGGGAGAGACCGTATTTCTAATGAGAAGAGGACTATGATCTGACTGCAATCTGGGTAAATGTTCAACACAGAAATTTCTTTACTTCTGAGTAAATTGGTGGTTTGCTACCGCTCTGTCGAGTCTTTGTTGAAGTATCCCTCTTTTGAAAGTAAATTTAGGACCAGAAAACCCCATATCACTCAGACCTACTGAAATCAGTGTCTCTTGGAAAATGGATGCTTCTGCATGATTGTAATGGATGCTTCCGATTCTCTCTGTAGGATAGCAAGTAGTGTTGAAATTGCCTAGGACCACCCAAGGCTTATCAAACTGTTCCCCCATCTTAACGATGTGCTTACACAGTAGTTTTCTAATTGTAATATGTGGATTCGCATACACGAAAGTAACCAACGTAGAGTGGTTCACACAGCAGGTGAAAAATTGTCTATGATAGTTAATAATCCTGACATGGCAATCTCTCTCCTTCCAACAGACCCAGATCCCACCAGCATAGCCTTGTGTTTCCACACAGAAAGAACGATCAAAACCCAATCTCTTGATAGTGGTTGTAGCCTTCATTCCACTTATCCAAGGCTCCAGTAGAGCAACTACCTTAGGTTTGTAAATAGACATTAATTCTTTGAGGTTTAGCTGAGTTTCCTTCTTGCCTATTCCCCTTATATTCCAACAAAGTATGTCTAGCATCATTAACTAGTTTGTGATTTTATGTCGAGAGAAATCTCCTCTCCCAGATCCGCATTCTCCTTGTTGTCCTCACATAGTACCTCTTCTTCCAGATTAACATCCCTGTCTGTGTTTATGGATGTATCTCCCATTCTGACTGATTGTTCAGAAGCTCCTTCCCCAGGATCATGTCTTCTCAGGTTTCTTCGTCTATTTTCTGCAAGAACTAGGTGCAGGTCCTTCCTCTTCTGTTTCATTTTCGTTTCACTCCCTTTATTTTTCCTGCCTCCTACACTCGGAGGGACAGAAGATAAAGCTTCATTGATAGATTGTAGAGTTCTTGGCGATACTGGTGTTTCTTCCTTACCTGTCTTGGCTTCTGCTTCCAACATCTCTTCCGCAGCCTCCCCTTCCTCCAGAGCAATAACTTCCACTACTTCGTCTACCTCTGGATGGGTAACTACATGGTTCTCTCTAGGTTTATCCTTTGCATTGGCTTCCTTACTCATCGTATTCGTGATGTTCTTCAAGACTTCCTGATCTGTAGCTTCTTTGGCATCCCCTTCAGCTTCTTGCTTCTTCTTCCTCCATACTTTAGCTGTCCTTTTTCACATTTCTGTAACCTCAGAGTTTATTGGCGAGGCTTCCTTCCTGTTAGCCTCATTTGAATCTTCCTGCTCATCCGCCAATGCCTCAAACATATTAGTTGTTCTTGCATCATTGACTCTCTCCTGTGCCTCTGATTGTTTCCTGTTATATCCCTTCCTTCTCTGGGTTTGCCACTCGCTCTGTTGATGAGAGTATGCATGTCCGGCTGTGCGTGTTTCCTGCTGTGGCTGTGCCTCTTCGCCTTTCTCAGTTGTTTGTTCATTCAGACTGCATTCTTTTGAACTGTGTCCCTCTTCCCCACAAATATGGCAGACCTTAGGGATACCTTCATATACAACCTCATACTCCACGCCATTAATAAGGATGTAACAGCAGAGCTCCTTCTTGGTGTTCAGTTCTATCGCCAAACGAGCAAATTTGCTTCTCGTTCTACTGACTGTATGGCTATCTACTTTGATTAACCGTCCCAAAGCTGGCCCTATATAATCGAACATCGTCAAAATGTATAGATGAAGAGGCATGTTCATGACCTGTACCCAGGTTGTGATCAAATCAGGGAACTCCTCCTGTGGTTTGAAAGTAGGGTACCAATCCCAAACGATCAGATTGAGCCCAAAAATCTTCCATGACCCTCCTGTCAAGGCTTCTTTGTAGTCTCTTCTACATGATAATTGAACAACGAAGTGGCCAAGCTCCTTTTTGTACATATTAAATCTTCCAAAAATATTCCACATCGGTTTTAGTCAGTCCCTCAAAGTCATATATCCAATGTCTGCTCCCAGTAACCTGACCACAATCGCATACTTCCACGGTTCTGCCAATCTTTCTTCTGCTTCTGGGACCACAGATATGGCTGGTATATTGTCGACCTCGCCCAACGTAACCTCTCCAACTGATAGTCCTTCCTCAAATAATTTTTCTAAGAACGCACCATTGCCTCCGTGTGAACTAGTTCCTCTGACGGCGTCGCTGAACGACCTTGTGCTCTGTCATGCAAATCCTCTGTTATCTACTGTCTGTCCGCTTGTGTGCTATGTTTCCTTGTTATTTGCCCTCGCCTCTCCCATCCCCACACAGTTCCCTTCCATCCCGGTCAAGATAGTATTTGTGGTTTTTTCGATATGAGCCACTTTCTGTCCTCCCGCATATGTGAGTTGAAGCCCTAGTTCCTTAAATAAGAAACCATCGGCCGCTTGAGTAGTCTCGCGGTTGCTTCTTCCTTGCACTGATGCCCCTTCTGCAAATACCTCCGATGCCACGGTTTCGACAATTTCCCCTTGTGAACTCCCACCGTGATCCACTTCGGAATCGAGATTACGCTTTTTGCCGCCTACGTCGCCAGAGCCCCTCTGTCCCCTAGGTCTCCCCATCCTATGTTTGGATTTATTTGTTATCTATATATGCATTGATGATCATACTTGTTGCTAAGATTAATTGCTTAATCTGTTTAGCATACTTGAACTGTTCAATTTGTTTAATTGATTATTAAATACTCCAACAGCTTAGTTATCTACTATTTAAAATGTTGTAATCAATAAGCATTATTATAGGTTATATCTCTTGCTGGGACATGCGTCTCACCCTTGTGGTTCGCCACATTTTTTTTAGGTAATCAGAAGTGACGCAAACAAACATGTGGCAGCAAAGAGGAGCTATAATAATGAATCTTTGAGAAAGTTGATTAGATGTCTAGTGTGTCCTAGAGTTGTCCCTGTACTCTCAGGTCTGGGTAGGAAAAGTTTGTATATGGTGTTTCAAACGAATTGAATTTTTTTTAGCATGATAATACTTATTTGTGTGGCATATATGGCTAAGGTGATAGAACAATTTGTATCAAATTCTTATCATAGTATGGATAAAAGGAAGATGTTGGGCTCTTATGCAAATGTTTCTGAGCAGGTGCTGACGTTGAAATTGGTTTTAATTTACCCATATATTTGGGTATGTGATTAATTGGTGATTGATTGTGTTTTATGTTTTGAGAAATCTCATTTATTCTAATGGGTTCTTACAGATTCAATCTGAATGAAACATGGTGGTAAGATTGTATATCTCAGTCATCAAAGGTTTCTGGCAAAGGTGTATCCTTACCAGACATTGCACAAAATATTAAATGACTAAACTAAGGAATGGAGTGCCCCTAAAACTATGTTAGGGGAATGTTTATGTAATATTAAACAACAATGTCAATTATTTAAATAAGAGATGATGTACTACTCTGATAGGTGAAAAGACATTATTAGAAAAAAGGTCAATATTCAGGGGTCTTCCTCATTGGAGTTCTTTGATAGTTCAACATTTTATCGATCTCATGCATGTTGAGAAAAAATGTTTGCGATAGAGTCATTGGTACTTTGTTTAATATAAAAGGCAAGACTAAAAATGGCATTAAATCTGGAATGGGCCAATGTGAAATAGGTATAAGGAAAGAATTAACGAAAGAAGTTACAAAGGGTCACCACACATATTTACCTCCTACTTGTTACACCTTGTCTATAATGGAGAAGAGAACTTTTTGCAAGTTCTTACTTAATATTAAGGTACCATAGGGATACTCAGCCAACATCTGTAGATTTTTACCAAGAAGGATCTGAAGCTTATGGGTCTTAAATCTCACGATTGTCACACTCTAATGCAGCATATGTTCATGTCTCAGTTTGATGTATCCTTCGTATGCACATAAGGTTTGCAATCACTAGTCTTTGATTCTTCTTCAATACTTTATGCAACAAAGTAATTGATTATGATATTCACGAAAAGTGCAAAGAGAAGTGCTTGTTCACCAGTGCCAACTTGAGTTATATTTTCCCCGTTCATTATTTGGTATCAAGGTACATCTGGTTATCCATTTGACTATGGAACTGAAAATGTGGGTTGCAATTTTCTTGTATTGGATTTATCCTTTCGGGTGGCACATGAGTGTTTTTAAATGTGATATTCAGAACCATTGTTGGTCAGATGTGAGTATCATTTAGGGATATATTGCTAGATGGTTATGGATTTTTTCAATGACATTTTAAGTTGCAACAAATCTCCAGCTAATATTTTTAATCATGATATTTATTCCGGCAAAGGTACTTCGGTAGAATGATTGATAGATGTCATTCATGAATAGTGGGAACAAGCACACTTGTATGTTTTACACAACATTGACAATGTGGATATTTATATCCAAACACACCAACTAGCTCAAGACAAAATACCCCCACACTACTTCAATGTGGCTTGCTAGAGAGTATAATCAAACATTTATTAGGTGTTTTAAAGAGAATTTATTTAGTAAACTATCTCAAATACCAAATAATGTTACAAAAAATATCAAATGGATTGTGTATAATCCAAATACACATGTTACATATTATGACGGGTTTGATAGAAATGAATTTTTATACTACACAAAACATTAAGATGATAAGAGTGTCATCCGAAACAGTGGGGTGACCCTTCAAGCATCTTCATTGTATTTTTTGAGTGAAAAGGATAAGAGTCACATGAAATAAATATGTCTTATTATAGTGTCATTGAAGACATATGTGAAATTGACTAGATAAATTTTAGTGTTCCATTAATTAGGTGTAAATGGGTTGATAACAAAAAAAGAGTTGTAGTTGATGTAATTGATTTCACAATAGTAAATTTTGAGTGGACATGAAAGAAGGAGGAACCATTCATCACAACATCACAAGCAAAGAAGCTATTCTATAATGACAATACTACAAAAGAAAAATTGTCTACCATTCTTTATGTGAAAAGATAGTTCATTTCAGATCATATTGATGAAGAACAATACTATGACAAGAATGCTGACTCTAGTCCATTCTCTGCTGGCTTACACAGTTTAAATGTTGAAGCTAACATTGATGACTATATACATGAAGATCACAGAGAAGGGATATTAGTTAAGGTATACTACAACTTATACTTCATATGCTATTTGTATTTTATACATGTTTTTTTTCTTCATATGTTTACTTTTGATTTTTGCATATATGACCTGACTCTTTCATATGTGATATGACTTTTCATATGTTTTCCTTTGATTTTATAGATGGCATCTATCTAGGAGAACAATAATCCCAAGCGTGAGGATGTTGTTGGGCCTCTTGACCAGGGCGATGATGGTGCTTATAAATGTAAATGTAGGAGAGGGATAACTTTGATAAAATTTGCCTCAAATAGGGACATAAGGAAAAAGGATGTTGTTGAATTTAATGAAGTAGGTACACTAATTACTAAAGAGTTCATCATCTAATGTACCTTGGTTGAAGCAAAGTGCCTCTCTGTGCTAAGAATTGGAGACAAGTGAGTAAGGAAAATAAAGACCTCATTTGAGGGTTTTAGAAGTGAGATATATGTCTTTACATTTTTACAGTCTTTCCTATTATTTCTTTTCATATTTATAAAAAGTAGTGAATGTTGAACCTTTTTAGGGATGGTATGAGCTTGATAAAAAGTTGCATTGTAAGACTTCTATGAAGCTCATCGAGAGAAGACATAAAGATTGTCGAATAATCCTCACAAGAGACTACAACTTTGAAGATGATAAGGATAAGGACCCCACTCTTAAATGGACCTATCTTGATAAAATAGTCTGGTTGGAGTTGTTGAGCAAAGAAAAATAGATACATTCAAGTATTGAATTAATTACATTCTTATGATTTGTTATGATTAGTTAACAATAATTTATTTAATTAATCAAGCCATTCACAATGCTAAAAAATAAAGGCGTGACAAGAATGTGCGCAACCACCAGTTAGGTTCAGGTGGTTATGTTAAATTCTTCCAGTTGAGAGAGAAAGAACAAGGTCCTTCTACTCTACCCCTTCTACTGCTGAGTCTTCTAGTGCTTCTGGTCATTTTCCTCACTATATTGAAAGGATAGATGCTAGGAAAAAATGAAGCTAGAGAAATCCCCATCGAAGAAACGTAGGAGGTGGCTACAAAAATGATAAACTTCTTGGTCTCATAATACATGTCCATGTTCTTTTTTCCTTAGATTGTTAAGTTTTATTGATTAGTTAGTTTTGATGATGAGTACATGTAGTTTGGTGAGCAGAAAAAGGAGGGAAAATTCATCCCTTAAGGCTCACGCAATGAATTGATAGTTTCTCTAGGGACAAAAGAACACCATGGACATGTTAGGGCTGTTGGAGCTGGGTTTGGGCTAAAATCTATTTTTACTCATCCCAACAAAACTGCAAAACTTCCAAGAAAGAGGAAATGAACAAGGAGGATGTGTAAAGATTGATAGTTGCAACCTTAGAGGATTTTAAGGCTTCTCACATGTGATGCAAGATTCTATAGTAGTCATGGATCCTATACAGTGTCACACTCCCATGGAGGGTATTGGGAATACTCCTTTGGAATCACATGTCATGACCGGGGTAAGGTTCACTTTAAGTTAATATATAAATTTTGTGATAAAGTAATCCCTCAAGTCAATATATATGTGTGTCAATTTAAATGTCGTGTTTCATAAAATTATAGGTGGTCAGAAAATGTTGTCCTACCATTGATATTCTATCATACAACATCGTGGCAGATTTCAAGGCTAATACACACACTAATACAGTTCACGGTGTTCCCCTATTGCTGATCATGTTTATGTGTCAGTCATACGTTTTGTTCCAACATGGAGAAAAGCACTACTCCAATTTGAGAACCTAGATGCCACCACAATCAAAGAGGTAGAAGGCGGCTTTATTGGGTGGCTGAAATGACTCATTGTATTTCTTGAAATATGAAAAATGTATGTTGAATTTATATATAATTGGTAGTTAATATGATAATGTGTGCATGCAGACCACAACAACTAAGAAACTCCATAGGGTTCCAAAGCCTCCGCCCCAACATTTTATTATGTGGGAGTTGTATGACTCCTTAGGACCTAACTACAAGGCATTGATAGTATGGTTTGACAATAAAGATCAATCAAATACCATGGTGATCGACCTTGTGGAGGAGTTTGTAGGTATAGATCACAACACTTTACAATGTTGATAGATGATTCTAAGATGTTTCATTATCAATGGCTGAACACATCAGTGATAGAACTTTGGATACAGTGAGACTAAATAGTCATATGTGAAAAATACATGTTTTTATAATTATTTCCTATATATTAAATGATTATTGCATGTATATATATGTTCACTCATTTGTATTACATGGCTAATGGATTCAGAGTATCAAATATGGCATTTTTAATGCCCTCAATGATTAGCTATGTAGCCCGAGATCTGAGTGGCTTCATTGATTATGTGAGTACCGATATGTACCGTCATTTGTATTACACGGCTACCGTGTTTGAAATATCAAATGTGGCATTGATTCCATCAATGATTAGCGATGTAGCCTGAGATCTAAATGGCTTTATTGATTATGTGAGTATCACGATGAAGGTTTTTTTTATTCCAAGATTATGATCATATCTCCTTTACTAGCTTGTAAGTTTTGAGCTTGTAATTTATATGTATAATTTATGAATAAAATTGTTTTAATTTTTATTTTATTTGCCTTCTATTCACTCAAAGTAGGGATGGCAAATCTCCCATAAACATGTAACCCAACAAACCCAATGCATCCGAACCCAATTTAAAGTGGGCATGATGGATCCCTGCTCGCATGTTGGGTCCAAATGGGGGGGTGATCTGGGTGTGGTGACACATGTTCCCCCATTAGTCCCCACTGTTCCTCCATTAGTTAGTTTAAGACTCAAAATGTGCCTCTCGTCTCGTGAATCCCTACTCCCAACTCTCACAACCCCCAGTCCCCCCTGAGGCGGAAGATCTTCTTTGTGTATGACTCTCACTATCCCCCAAACATCGAGGCAACTCTCTCTAGGATCGAAGATGACAGTCACATAAAGTTGAAATGTCGAGGTGTTATGCTTTTTGCACGTATGACCGATGTTGTGCTTGGCGGCGAGATCTCTCATTGGTGGCAGTGAAACCTCCACTGTGGAGCTGATCCACACCATGTCCCTCATCCATGACGACCTCTCTTACATGGCTCTGACCTTTTGCCACGTCACCGCCGCAACCCCATCACCAGATCCCGTGAGCCTTGACCGAGTCATCTGGGCTATCAATGAGCTCTCCTATTGTGTTAAGTTGGATAGGTGGTGTATATGGAGCTCACATGCTCTAGTAAAAAGGTCAGGCTGGAGTGGTTGGAATACATACAACTCCACAAGATGACGACACTGTTGGAGGGTGCGATGGTGATGGGAGCCATTGTTAGTGGTGGGAATGACGTCTAGGTCAAGTGGCTCTGAAAGTATGCAAGGGGTGTCAAGCTTTTGTTCCAGGTGGTGGACAATATCCTGGATGTGACCGAATCAACCGAGGAGCTTGGGAAGATGTCCAATATAGATCCAACTATGGACAAGGTAGATGTATCCTAAGTTGGTCAGGCTCAACAACTCTATTGAGTTTGCAACACAACTCAACAAGGAAGCCAAGGGGCATCTTGCTGATTTTGACCAAGTCAAAGTGTTGCCAGTATATTACTTGGTTGACTACATAGCTCATAGACATAACTGACAAAAGCTTGTTTGTTGCTTATTAGAATTGAGGGCATTCCTTCTGTAATTATAATACTAAATTGTAGGTCCAATAGAGTACATTGAAAGACTTCTAAATGGCACATGAATACTTCATTGCAAAGGAATGTTGTAGAAATTCTAGAGCATGGTCCAAAATTTGAAATTGAAACATCTGTTATACCTTTTTCTTGAAATCAACCAAATTGTAGGGAATAAAATTGCAAATCAAAGAGATAGATTTATGGACATTGTTTGCAAATATTACATATACATGGATCATATTGCAAATTGTGTCGACATTATTTTATGTAGAATTCTTTAATTTGTAGATTTCATTATAATTATGGACATGGATGCAAGGGTAAGGTTGCAAACTATTGAAAATTGTGTCGACATGATTTTTTGTAGAATTCTTTAATATGTGGATTTCTTTAAATCTGTGGACATGATTGCAATTATTACATACACATGGGTCAGGCAGCAAATAATAAAACCTCGGATATGATTGCAATTATTACACGCGTAAGGGTCATGCTATAAATACTAAAACTGTGGAAATGATTTCAAATATTATATATGTAGGGGTCATGCTGCAAATATTAAAATTATTGCAAATATTACATACACAGGGGTCAGGCTCCAAAATATAATTCATTTTTAGTGCCTAAATGTTGGAAGTTGGTCAAAATGGGTTGTAATAGGTACCCATTACCTATTGGGTTGGGTATGTGCATGTATTCTTATGTATTTTCTTCAAATGGGATGGGTATGGGTCAAGTAAAAATCTAAATGGGTGTTAAGGGTATGAGTTTCTCATACCTACCATTTACCATCCTTACTTAGAGGTAAGCATTGACAGTGGTTAGTGATTGTTCCCGAGATCTATATTGTGCATTTCCTTGATCCTTTGGGCATAAAACTAATACCAAATGAGGGACACCCAATGAAATTGTTGATTCACTCCTAATTATGTTTTTCCATGCTCAACATATATGTTAATGTTTTCATCATATTGTTAGTTTAATAACATATTTTTTAATTTAACTTATAGAACTATGATATCATTCCATAGAAGTGGAGGGAAATTAGATTAAAAAAAATAAGTATCTTAGAGGAGTGTTAATGTATAGTCTTCTCACTCCAAATGTATATATATTACCAACTCTGTTTAAGTTATCTTTATTAATGTAATTATAAATCTATAGTGTCATGTACAAGTTCATGATTGGGCATGCAGATATTACGTGGTGTTGTACATGGAGAAGATTTTCATGCACATGAAACATTTCAAATGTATATAAGGTATTGTTATTAGTCTTGGATCACAATTAATAAAGTAGTCTCATTTGATAATTCAAACAATCAAAACTAATTAGAATTACATCTTATTATCTTTGTAGTTTTTTAACACTACTGAATCATATAAGTTGGAGCAGTTGAATGAACTACGTGAACAGTGGGCAGACTGCTCCATTAATCATTTGGACTTGTCAACTAATTGGGAGGGTTGATTGATATTTTTTGTTCAAACTTTAATGTCAATATTTTATAGTTCAAATTATTCAAATGTTGTGGACTTAAACTTTGTGGCAGCTAATGAGTATATGAATTCATGCTTATGTGTGTGTGAATTGAATGTGAAGTGCATGAGGATCACAATGATGTGTATTTGTGCATATGTATGAAATTGAATGTGTGGCTAAGAAATGATCAATTTGTTGTGAGTTCATGCATGTATGTGTGAACTGAAGTGAAAAATGGATAAAATTTTGAGAATGTTGATCTGTTTCTTCGTCTGTATAAAATGAATGTGTATTTGTATATATATCTTTCTTTTAGTAGGTTAGGTGGCCTGTTGTTAAGTTGTGATGCCCTTAGAGGCATGTATTTCTGATGAACTGTAGGAAGTAGTCATGTTAGCAGTCGGACAGTAGGTCGGCATACCTGCTATATATATAAAAAAGACATTTTTGTCAGTTATATCAAAAGAACTGAGTACATCTTCATACTACATCATTTATTTGAATGAACCCAATGGAAAACCCTTTTATTTTCACAATTGATTCACTGATATTTTGTCAATTATTTAAACTAAACTAACTACATAATGGAGCATTCTATTCATATAAAACCCACACCAAATCCCTTATTTTCTTACTATTGATCCACTAATACCTCATGTATTACTCCATAATCTCACACCAAATATACAAACTACTATTTCCGTTCTTTTTTGGTCAAACCATCTATAAATTGCCAAGGGTAACCAAATTTTTGTTGCACACTACATTTTATGTCATCAATTTAACTATAACCTGGAATTGACGATATATATATACATATATACATATATATATATATATATATATATATATATATATATATATATATATATATATATATATATATATATATATATATATCACATCTATATATACATATACATATATATACATATATATATGTCATGGATTTCTTTTGCCAAAACAAATGATGACGTACATCTTGATTTTTAGTATCACCCACTTAATTGTTGGTTTATAACCGATGAGGTATGCCTAAAATGACTGACGACATAGGTCATTTCTGTACTAGTGCATTCTAGTAAAGAGATACAATATCAAATACTAATGTTAGGATCATATTATTGATATCTTAGTTTTCCTACTTATCAAATTTCATCTCATTTAGACTTGATTTGTCCATTCAATTAGTATATACATGTTGTGACACAAAGGCACTTAATGTCCACACTTATAAACCCATTTTTACAAAGTTTGTTTATTAAAATCCTTTCACATTTTCATAGCACATGGCTACTTCATTTCCCCTCATTCACTCCCCCAGCTCTAACCCAATAGCTTCCAACAAACATCATTGTCTCCTCTTATCTTGATCTCCTCTTCTTCTCTTCCTTTGTTAATCTATTTTCTCCTCTTCTCTTCCTCATCCATAAAGCCTATCTACAAGCATCTTCTTCACCTTGATCCTGACAATTAAGGAAGCCAAGAGACTACATCTGCCTACTGTAGTGACTAGTAAAGGACTTGGTGGTGGCCAAAAGCAGTAATGCTCCCTTATCTTTTTACCACCATGGCCATCACTACCATTGGGATCAAGATTCCCCCCTTCATCCATGTACTAGCTCATCACAAGTCCTCCTTTATGCATCACAAAAAACTCAAACACCATCATAGAACCTTGGATGTTGAACATGAATGATTGAAACAAGGCCATCGACCCACCACCATCACAACATAGTAACCCACATATCTTCATTTGATCCCCTTTTAGAAAATTGTGGAAAGCCATCATATCAACACGTCTACAGTTAACAGACCATGCTCAACAAGAGTAGACCTGGTTCCTTGTTTCCCTTCCTACTATCGATGTCTTGTTCATGGACTCTACAACAACTCCAAGTCTATTAGAAGTTGTTCAATAAGTAGGGCCATTCTCCTATTGATGCTGCCATGAAAACAACCTAGGTTCCACTGTAGATGTATTGGCTTTACCTTTGGTTTCAACATATGTGAGAACCACTGCTAAGGACTCATCAACCTAACTCAATGAGCCTACGGGGCTTAGAAATAGATACTAATGACAATTTTCTCCCTAAGAACTTCATCAACCAGGTTTATGGAGAAGACTACATCAGCCTGCATGATCCATAGTGACTAATTGTGACGTCCCCGAATTTTCTAAAACTTAATCTGATGTGTGACGTCCAAATTGAAACCCTCACCTCAACGAGAATCCCAATTCAAACACCACACACTAGGCTAAGAAGAAGAAAATCAGAGGAAGTCATAAGGAAACAATCAGTAGCACATGTACATGAACAATAATAAAACCATACACATATATTCACCATTCAACATATAATTACAACATGAATTGTTAGAACATTTGATATTACATATTCAACAAAAAACTATACATATAAATGTACTTGTAAAGAAGTGAAACCACTTCCTTACTAAAAATTTGAACAATAAAACCTCCAGTCCAAACACACTCAAAAGGTATGTTGGAGTGGGTGTAAAATTTTCAAATCTTTATATAATGGTAACAAAAGACCAAAGTATAGTAGCATAATAAAAATATGACTATATTCAATTATAAAACAAAGGGTTACAAACTTACATCACAAGGATCCATGTAGAGGAATTCTAAACCACCTCAAGATTGTCTCCAAGCTTTAACTTCATAATCTAAGTCCAGGTCAACATGTCTTGTCATCCAAGTCCTCCACCTAGGGTTGGAAGCATACCCCAGCAAAAGAGAAACAACAGGAGACATCAGCAAAGGCTGGTATGTGCATACTAAAAAGAAACTTTGAGCAATATAAGGATATAAAGGACATCAAATGTAAAAGGCTTCCCATGCAAGAGATAAGGACCACCCAAATGGGTATCAAGAGAAAAGATCATAACAAAAGTGATACTTGCCATAACCAACAAATAATAAGAATGTGCTATCAATATAAACATCCACTGCCATGGTGGAAGCAAAACACATATCATCATCAACCTGCATGCATGTGAGATAAGCATAGCCCTAAAACAATATAAATAACAATGGCGGTCAAGAATCACACATTTTGAACCTGGTGGGACATGGGCCAAGAATCACACTTCTTGCCCTGATGGTACATGGGCTAAGAATAACACATCCTGCCCTGGCATGGGGAATCACACATCCACCATCCAATATTTATAACATGGGAAAGGAATCACACATCCTACCCGGGTATGGGGAATCACACATCCTCCATCCCAAAGATATCACAAAGTTGCCATGTTGCATAATGAGACAAAACTAATATAATTACACAACTCTAGTGCTACTTTATCATATAGCATGTTAAATGTAGAGGCAAGTAGAGAAGTATAGTCAGATTTGTACAATTGTTGCCATCACACAATGGACAACATAAGCATATAAACATCCACATCATAGTGGGCATATATCAACAAGAGTCCAAATTGCACCAAGGCAACAAGACAAGATTCCTAGAGAATATCCATGATCAAAAGATCAATAATAAATAAGGTAGTTCACATGAACCATGATATCAAAAGAAAAGACATATTGTGTAGGCTCAATTCAAAAGAATGATAAGATAGGTGAATTGCTCATTATAGAGGAATAGGGGATACAACATACCTCAACTTTAGAGTCAAATAGGTCCAAAGTCACATCTAGGTCCAAGCCTAGGCATCCAAAGAACCTATTAAGCACATATATGGGATTAGGGTTAGATTTATATTGATTTCATAAACCCTAAAAACCACTTTTTATTATTATGTGAATTAGGTTATGAAAACTATTCCATATTTTAGGTTATGCTTTTATGAACTCAAAACATATTTTATTATATTTGTTCTGACTTTTATATATTTAGTTATGAATTTTACAAATTATTACTTATTTAATTAGATCCATAAAAATCACATCTTTAGAACATCAGATTCAGGCGACAAAACCAATACCAAAATAAAGCTTACATTTTTTTGAATACAACGAGTATTTATTTGTTATTTTTTGAATAGTAATTAATTAGTTATGGAGTTTTGAAATTCGGCCAATGAGAAAATAACACGTCAGCAAACAAGTTGCAAAAGAGAAGAGAGAGAGCGAGAGGGCCCCACGGACCTGGTGACTTGGCCCAATCACGAGTGGGCAAGTCACGAGTCAGCAGATGACCAGACCTTGCTCAAAGCTAAAGAACATAAGGCGGAGAAGACCAAAATGCCCCTGGTCGAGAAACACAGCAAAAGTAGTAAAGCAGGAGGGTAAAGATGTAAAACGGCTATGTGTCATCTTCTTCGCAAGAACAAAGGCAAACAGAACTCTACAGCTTCGATTCAAAGTGAGATTCTCACCACCAAAGCAGGTCCTGCAAAACGAAACCCTCACTCGATCTCCTGAGATCAAACCGAACTCAATCAACCCATACTCGAGCTGGGTTGTGGCCGGATGTGGAGAAAACAACCTCTGTAATCAACAGACAACATACACCAAACTAAAAAGGGGAAAACGTAATACCTATCTCGATGAACCAATAAAACATAGAAGAAGCTTCGCGAGGGAAAAAGGGAGCATCCCGAGTCCTCTACATCGATCCCGATGGTCGAGGCATCGACATGGACTCAGAACAACTACCAGTGAAGGATGGAGTAGGTGGAACATAGCCGATGTCCAAAGAAGCCAACCTAAAGCGCGTGTTTCATAGCTGGGACCTCGGCGGAGATCAGGAGACCGACCCTTGTGGTCCGATGGCCAGAGACGGTGAGAAGATGGCCTCGAAGCGGGAAACAAGGGAGGAAACAGAGAGGAATGGTGGCGCCTCATGGTTTGGGATATCAGGGTATAAATACCCAAGAAACTGGTATGAGAAGGTGTGGGAAAAAGAAAGGAAAGTGTGGGAGAAAAATCGAAGAAGAAGATAGAGAGACGAGGGAGATATCGGAGAAAGAAAATCGGTCAGAACTGGTTTCCCAGTTCGCGTGGAACCCAGCAAAAACGGAGGTAGAAAAAAAGATAGTAACCGTGCGATCTTGATCCAATGGACACAAAAGCACCCGAATTTGGAAAGGAAAATCAAAACAGCGTGACAAAAATCGAGTTTATTTAATAAAGTGACATTGCATTATCTTTTTTCTCTTTTCCTCTTTTGAGAGTTCAAAACTTATCCAAATTAAACCAAACTTGGCACACAAGTTAAGTTAAACATGTAGATTTCGATTATAAAATTAGATTTTCCTTTTGGCGGCTTTTAATGTGTCAAATAAATCAAAACCTGTTTTCTCTTTCCTCCTACACTAATGGTATTAGGATTATCCAAATTTTATGAAACTTAACCCACAAGTCATATTTAATGTGTTCGATACGAATTTGCCATCAATTTTACATATTGGAGTTGTTTGAGTATTTAATTCATATTTTGAAGGTTCTACACTCTCTCTCTCTCCTGGTTTTACATTTTAATCAAACTTTCCCCAAATTGGATGAAAATTCACCCAAAGGCTATATTTATTATGTAGATCACGAATCTAAGATTATTTTCCTCTTTTGGAGTCATTTATTATTTTTATTTATTAATTACACCTTTTAAGCAATTTCTCTTTCTTAACTTACCATATTATTTCAAGGTTGTCCAAATTAAATGAAAATTGACATGTAGGCTTATTTTGATGTGTAGATTACGAATTTGAAGTTTATTATTTAATTTGAGGCTTTATTACATGGGTTTTGTCATCTGGCCCATCAGAGGCCCATTAACATCATTATGCATCCAATTAAGTTATTTATCATCTTATTATCACAAAATGAATTATATGACATATTATATCACATTATTTATGAATTATATTATTACGGTCAAAATAACCTCAACCTTGTTTGGTTAAACCCAAAAGGTCATAATTTTAGGGTAGGGTCCAAGATCCGGTATGTTACAGCAGTCCACCCCTTAAAAAAGATTTCGTCCTCAAAATCTATTGATCCAAACATCAACAACTAACTACTCTCCACCCCTTAAATGGTTCAACCTAACAAGTCAAACTAAACAACATTTTAGAGCTACCCACATCTCTTAGTTATGAAAGTTTTAGAGATTTATGTTTCTCATGTATCCAACTATAAGTCACCATCTAGGGTTGAGTTTTTAGGTCCTTGTGTCTCTAACCTATCAACCCTACATGAACATCCAAAAAGTCATAGGGTAGGTCAACTACATCATTATATCAATCCTAGTCACAAAACTAGGGTTAGATTCTACTCAAACTAGAGTTTCTCTTCATTGTGACTTAGTTCAAGAAAACATTGATAAAATCCAGAGAAAACATTTTTATTTGTACATTAGTATTATATAGAAAATAATTTGTTGTGAAAAACTTTTATGATTGAAAACTAAAATTTAGGGCCCAAAATCAAAGCGAGAAACCAAGTCACAATATTTCCATATTTAGATCTCCTAACATATTCTCATCCTCAAACCAAACCTTATTGCACAAAAGATCATCATTGATCAAATCTAGGGTCAACATCTCACTTAAAGGTAACTAACTAAGTCAAGGGTTCTAAAGGGATACAAAATTGAAATAGTCGATTCCAACTACCATGGGATCTGATACCATGCTGTAAAGAAGTGAAACCACTTCCTTACTAAAAATTTGAACAATAAAACCTCCAGTCCAAACACACTCATAAGGTATGTTGGAGTGGGTGTAAAATTTTAAAATATTTGTATAATGGTAACAAAAGACCAAAGTATAGCAGCGGAATAAAAATATGACTATATTCAATTATAAAACAAAGGGTTACAAACTTACATCACAAGGATCCATGTAGAGGAAATATAAACCACCTCAAGATTGTCTCCAAGCTTTAACTTCATAATCTAAGTCCAGGTCAACATGTCTTGGCATCCAAGTCCTCCACCTAGGGTTGGAAGCATACCCCAGCAAAAGAGAAACAACAGGAGACATCAGCAAAGGCTGGTATGTGCATACTAAAAAGAAACTTTGAGCAATATAAGGATATAAAGGACATCAAATGTAAAAGGCTTCCCATGCAAGAGATAAGGACCACCCAAATGGGTATCAAGAGAAAAGATCATAACAAAAGTGATTATTGCCATAACCAACAAATAATAAGAATGTGCTATCAATATAAACATCCACTACCATGGTGGAAGCAAAGCACATATCATCATCAACCTGCATGCATGTGAGATAAGCATAGCCCTAGAACAATATAAATAACAATGGCGGTCAAGAATCACACATCTTGAACCTGGTGGGACATGGGCCAAGAATCACACATCTTGCCCTGATGATACATGGGCGAAGAATCACACATCCTGCCCTGGCATGGGGAATCACACATCCACCATCCAATATTTATAACATGGGAAAGGAATCACACATGCTGCCCGGGTATGGGGAATCACACATCCTCCATCCCAAAGATATCACAATGTTTCCATGTTGCATAATGAGACAAAACCAATGTAATTACACTGCTCTAGTGCTACTGAATCAGATAGCATGTTAAATGTAGAGGCAAGTAGAGAAGTATAGTCAGATTTGTACAATTGTTGCCATCACACAATGGACAACATAAACATATAAACATCCACATCATAGTGGGCATATATAAACAAGAGTCAAAATTGCACCAAGGCAACAAGACAAGATTCCAAGAGAATACCCATGATCAAAAGGTCAATAATAAATAAGGTAGTTGACATGAACCATGATATCAAAAGAAAAGACATATTGTGTAGGCTCAATTCAAAAGAATGATAAGATAGGTGAATTTCTCATTATAGAGGAATAGGGGATACAACATACCTCAACTTTAGAGTCAAATAGGTCCAAAGTCACATCTAGGTCCAAGCCTAGGCATCCAAAGAACCTATTAAGAACATATATGGGATTAGGGTTAGATTTATATTGATTTCATAAACCCTAAAAACCACTTTTTTATTATTATGTGATTTAGGTTATGAAAACTATTCCATATTTTAGGTTATGATTTTATGAACTCAAAACATATATTATTATATTTGTTCTGACTTTTATATATTTAGTTATGAATTTTACAAATTATTACTTATTTAATTAGATCCATAAAAATCACATCTTTAGAAGATCATATTCAGGCGACAAAACCAATACCAAAAGAAAGCTTACATTTTTCTGAATCCAACGAGTATTTATTTGTAATTTTCGGAATAGTAATTAATTAGTTATGGATTTTTGAAATTCGGCCAATGAGAAAATAACACGTCAGCAAACGAGTTGCAAAAGAGGAGAGAACGAGAGGGCCCCGCGGACCTGGTGACTTGGCCCAATCATGAGTGGGCAAGTCACGAGTCAGCGGACAACCAGACTTTGCTCAAAGCAAAAGAACATAAGGCGGAAAAGACCAAAATGCCCTTGGTCGAGAAACATAGCGAAAATAGTAAAGCAGGAGGGTAAAGATGTAAAACGGATATGTGTCATCTTCTTCGCAAGAACAAAGGCAAATGGAACTCTACATGTTTCATTCAAAGTCAGATTCTCACCACCAAAGCAGGTCCTGCAAAACGAAACCCTCACTCGATCTCCTGAGATCAAACCGAACTCAATCACCCTAGACTCGAGCTGGGTGGTTGCCGGATGCGGGGAAAACAACCTCTGCAATCAACAGACAACATACACCAAACTAAAAAGGGGAAAACATAATACCTTTCTCGATGAACCAATCAAACATAGAAGAAGCTTCATGAGGGAAAAAGGGAGCATCTCGAGTCCTCTACATCGATCCCGATGGTCGGGGCATCAACATGGACTCATAACAACTGCCGGTGAAGGATGGAGCAGGGGGAACATAGCCGGTGTCCAAAGCAGCCAACCTAAAGTGCGTGTTTCACAGATGGGACCTCGGCGGAGATTAGGAGACCGACCCTTCGTGGTCCGATGGCCAGAGATGGTGAGAAGATGGCCTCGAAGCGGGAAACATGGGTGGAAACATAGATAAATGGCGGCGCCTCATGGTTTGGGATATCGGGGTATAAATACCCAAGAAACTGGTATGAGAAGGTGCGGGAAAAAGAAAGGAAGGTGTGGGAGAAAAATTAAAGAAGAAGATAGAGAGATAAGGGAGAAATTGGAGAAAGAAAATCAGTTAGAACTGGTTTCCCAGTTCGCGTGGAAGCCAGAAAAAATGGAGGGAGAGGAAAAGATAGTAACCGTGCGATCTTGATCCAATGGACACAAAAGCACCCGAATTTGGAAAGGAAAATCAAAACAGCATGACAAAAATCGAGTTTATTTAATAAAGTGACATTGCATTATTTTTTTTCTTCTCTTTCCTCTTTTGAGAGTTCAAAACGTATCCAAATTATACCAAACTTGGCACACAAGTTAAGTTAAACATGTAGATTTCGATTATAAAATTAGATTTTCCTTTTGGCGGCTTTTAATGTGTCAAATAAATCAGAACCTATTTTCTCTTTCCTCCTACACTAATGGTATTAGGATTATCCAAATTTTATGAAACTTAACCCACAAGTCATATTTAATGTGTTCGATACGAATTTGCCATCAATTTTACATATTGGAATTGTTTGAGTATTTAATTAATATTTTGAAGGTTCTACACTCTCTCTCTCCTGATTTTACCTTTTAATCAAAATTTCTCCAAATTGGATGAAAATTCACCCAAAGGATATATTTATTATGTAGATCATGAATCTAAGATTATTTTCCTCTTTTGGAGTCATTTATTATTTTTATTTATTAATTACACCTTTTAGGGAATTTCTCGCTCTTAACTTACCATATTATTTCAAGGTTGTCCAAATTAAATGAAAATTGACATGTAGGCTTATTTTTATGTGTAGATTACGAATTTGAAGTTTATGATTTAATTTGAGGCTTTCTTACATGGGTTTTGTCATCTGGCCCATCAGAGGCCCATTAACATCATTATGCATCCAATTAAGTTATTTATCATCTTATTATCACAAAATGAATTATATGACATATTATATCACATTATTTATGCATTATATTATTATGGTCACACTAACCTCAACCTTGTTTGGTTAAACCCAAAAGGTCACAATTCTAGGGTAGGGTCCAAGATCCGGTATGTTACAGTACTACAACTAAACTATAGGATCTTAAGACAATAGGTCCACCTGTACATCAGCTCGCTACACAACTCACAACTATCCTAGATCTTCAAGAACATGTCCACAACCTAAACAAAAGATTACATGTGGTACACGTCAGCACAATATTCAAGAATATTGTACTGAGTATGCCTACATGTCTTTTATATACCTCTCATCATATCTTGGCAATAAGATAAAACTAATACTTGGCAATTATAAAGAAATATAAGAAAAACATACTTGAACGAGAATGTTTATTAACAAAAGAGAACACATGTCTTTTAGGCATATTTTCCATTATATCATCCATGCATTTACTACCTGAGAGTTGAATGCATTAAGGCCTTTATGATCTACTACCAAAGAGTTGAATCATTTCACAATGTGATCTACTACCAAAGAGTTGGATCACTTCCAAGTACTTTACTACCAAAGAGTTGAAGTACTTCTTTTCCAGCACTTAACTACCAAAGAGTTGAATTGCTTGGATATAATGGAACAAATATATTATGTTTCATGTGTTCATAGAAATAATTACAGAAAATCAAGCAACATATCATACAAGAGCAATCATTTCATCCAATACCATATTCCAAGTATTTTACTATACATATAACACAAGCATATTGTATAATAATCTAAGTAAGAGGTAATGGCATACCTTAGAAAGAGATATCCTAATGATATATTCCTCATTTTATCTATATCTTTATTAAACATGATCAAGACAAGATCATATGTACCATCATTAGGTTCTCATCATCTCAACCCTAGTTATGATTCGTTTTAGGGTTTAGCTTTGTCATTAGGATATTTCCATCATTACTTGTCTTATCATCTTGTTATCTGGGATTGATATTACTGATGTCAAATTCCAAATTATGGTTCATCATCTGAACATTAGTTTCCATGTCATTTTTGTGCACATATTAACCCTAGTTTATATACATATTCAAATTAGGGTTACAACCCATGTATTAAGGATCATCTTCATATAACATGAATTTTGTGTACAAAACTGATCTCATATTTACATATTATCTTCTAGTTACTGATATAAGGGTGTTATGTGAATTTCATCATTTATTGATCATTAATGTATTTTCTACACATATTAATTAGGGTTATTAGCCCTAATTAGCCATGTGGAGAAAATTATATGACTTCATGCATCAACATCATAACTACTAACATCAGATGGATTATAAGTCACTAATTAGCCATATGGTACATTCTCATAATTTTAGGCCATCGTTTGATATTTATTATCTATTAAACAAGCATTACACATCTTATATGATATCACTGTTATTAATGCTTCAAAAGCCTAATATTATAGTTCTACTATGTTCTACTCATTTTTCTGAACATTTTGGTACCTTATTTGTATTTTTCTGACATTCATACTAATTTCTATGGATTATTGAAGTTCTGAGCATTTTGTGAGATAATTACCTTTTTCGACCAATCACATGATGCCACGTGGCCTGGTGGGGGTGCAAATCTCCTTTCCTTGGCTGGCCACCTGATCTGGATCTTGTTTTGGATCCATGGATCCGCTAACCCGGGTCGCTCGACCCCCCCTTTCCCTGTTCTCGCAAGCCTCGCGGTCCCATGTTTCCTCTGTGAAACAGGGCACCGTCACAAGGGGAGATCTCCGGCGAGCAAGGGCTTGGGCTTGAGTGCTCCTCATCATCTCTTCACACTGCCATCACAATCAGCGTCCATCAGCCTCCTTCTGCGGCTACTCAGAAGTGCCCTACGGCCTCTGGTTCTCCGGCTAGGTGGGAGCGTCGCCGCCACCTTTGGTTGTGGTGGAGCAAAGGGGAAAATCGCCTCTGCTCCTCCCCACATCAATCAGAAGTCTCCATTAGCTTCATAGGGATACCACAAACTCATCCAAGACCTCAATCCATGGAGGTCTGCACTCCATAGTCGTCACTGACTTCATCTTCTTCCTTAGGGTGGGTGAGCTCCGCGTCTGGTACAGCTATCATCGGGGTCCCCTTTTCCATGAGGGATCTTCTCCTCAGACCTCCTTCCTTGTTTCCCTCCCTTCATTTCTCCTCAAACTATATTCTTCCTCCATTCCCTACTCCTAGCCACAACCTGCTCGCTGCAGTGGAGAGTCAGCGAGAGGCAAGGCCTCGTTCTACCTACGGGAATGGTTCCACATCTCGTCTAAGGGCTCTCCTCTCTCCTCTATTCGAGTCCAGAACAACTATCCACTCGGTTCCCTTCCTTAGGCCATGACCACGATGTGGGGATGCTTGGTACTTGACATCGCTGACTGCTCCACGATCTCATGATCGGTCAGAGACAGGGGGAGGTCCATGCACTATCTAATCACCATCTAAGGGTCGGGGTTCGTTCTCTCAATGCTGGATCCGAGGCCATTTCAAAGCAGCCATCCCTACCACTAGATTGGGTATCTAGGGCTAGGATCTGGCCACGCAGACCCGACTTAACTAAGGGGCGCGTGACACCTATTATAATCAACAACTTAGGCTAATCAACACCAATAATGCACATTATTTCACAAACTGCAACCCTTCATAACTTCCTCTAGGAACATCCAATTGGCACCAAAATTTAACCATAGCCTTATCATACATCAAGGAACAATCTATTTGATTTTGGTGCCAAAACTCAACTATTTGATCATCCAATAAAATACCTCAAAATGTATAACTTATGGATCCAAAACATTATACAAACCTCAATCAACACTCCAACTTACTAGAACACTTGGGATTCTCAAGACAACTCAACATGCATGATTTTACTTGTGTCATTGGACATTTTAGGATTCCAAAATTCCACTCCATCACATCCTACACACCTTAAAAGAAATTCCATCCCCGGAATTAGGCCAAAAACCATTTTGTCATATCATATACATCTTAAAAGAAATTTCAACCTCAAAATTAAGCCATACTCTTACTTCAAGGAACCTAATCCATATGTTGGTCACAACTCTAGGTGAAAACTAACCACAAATAAGAGCTCCATAATCATATCCACACTACTATTAGGAGGTTTTAAAACATCTAAGGTGAATCACCCCTTCATAGAAGGCTCAAACAAGGTTTAGAAACTCTAATTATGTCCTGACATATCTCATAGGTTAGGGTCGCATCCTTTTCTTTATCCTTGCATTAGGGGTCCATCATCATATTACCATGTTCTGAAGGAGTTAACTAAAGTTAACCCATTATATTAAGGTGTCATCAACATTTTTTTTGAGCATTTGTTAGAAGATGTTCAACATTAATATATGCCTTTTAAGAGAGAGTTAACAATAATTAACCCACATTATCCACATAGATCATATCAAGGTGTTATAATCATTATGTTGTGCTAACTGTCAAACTATATATATATATATATATATATATATATTCATCTTTATTAAGCACTAAGTTTAACACCTCATGTAACATGCTTCATTCATATGATCTTATTTCATTACTCATAATAAATTGCAACATTTACTAGTGATTTCATAACAAGATTAACCAAGATTATCATATTATCATCATTATTCATGTATATGGTTAACCATTTATGCATTGATACCTATTAAACCATCTCTAAGTTTCCATCTATCATGTCTATATATCACGTCATCGAGACCATATCACATTCTTATCTTTGTTATATCATGGTTGTACTAAACCAACTTATACAAGTGGCTTGTCAAACATGTACTAAAACTTTATCTAGTCCAACTGAGGTTCTCTTGACCCGTATCATGAGGGTAGTGCCATGCTCAGTCTTGCTGCACTAACTCAACTCTATGAGTATCTCATATGTAGAAACCATATCTTCCCTCTCAGTTTAGGGTTCTCAAGTATACCTCATTGGTACTAGATATAGCCTTACAAGCTCAAGCCACATAAGCACAAACTAAAACATGCTATGACATACTCTTCATAGGTCTCTACCCATGAAACATGCTTACCCAAAACTCTCTTATACATATGCCACTAGAGTCCTACATGGGAAACCACCAACCTGAGCGTGAGGCTTTATAGAAACTAACACACTTACCTCCTCTAGGGTCTCGGGACTCTCTCTCCCTCACCCAGATGGTAGGTTCGCAAATCCATATTAACAAATGCACATATAACCATCCTCTCTCTATCTCTAGGGTTTGGTCCTCCCAAGGACATCTAGGGTTTAGTAAGACTATAAGAATCATGCATAAAGTGACTCAACTCAATCACTCAGGAGTATTCTAGTTTAGGACATATCATATCACATATTTCTCATAATTCTCATATCTTGGAGTTTATGTTCTCTAACCTTCTCCCAATGGGTATCACTCTCTCTGGAGTTAACCCTAAAACTGGTCCTAACACTAGAGGTCCTCCTTCGTAAAAGAGACTGAGGCTCTTGCTGATTCACATCCTTGTCTTAACTTAACATATCTTATCTCATAAAATCCTAGTTACTTGCATCATCAACACTAATATCAAGTCCTCAAAAGTGGACGTAAGTCCTCAAATGAATTCATATATCATCATAAACTATCTTAGGTCATCTATATAAGACTTACATCATATCATCAAAACTTATTTCATCTATTCTATCTATCATATATTCCAACAAGGCTCTTAACATCTAATCTAGAACTACTCTCTCTTCTAGACTGATGTCATTCACTTTCACTTAGGTTGCATGACCACCTCCTACTCGTACATGTGTGGGGACACATTTTTGTAATACATATACATAATAAAATATTGTATAGTTTTTCTCCGATAAAACATGTGTCAGAGAAAACTATCAAGGTTTGATCCGATTGGAATCAAAAACCAAATCCAGAAAATGAGTGTCCCACACATAGTAGAGAGTATAGTGCCATTAAAACTAGTGAAAAGGGTGAGAACATGGTGTAGACTAGTGTAGCTACCCTAGACAATGAGCTTTGTATGTCTAGGATTCCTTTTCCCTTAATGCACATCATTTCCAAATAATGCAACATCCCATACCACTGCACTATAAGGAAAGAACGACATCTTAGGACCTGCTATACAACAAGCACCACTCTAGACCTAGTTCTCATACATCTAGGTGCTAACCTAGAGGCTAGGTCAGATCTAGTCTCTAAAAGATGACTAATCTAACCCTATAGATTTGTATTAAGTTCAAGGTTCTTTAGTTTCAAGTTGCATAATGAGAAAATGTCGGGCTTTGTTATTGTTCATGCTCTGATACCACCTATGACATCCTCAAAAATTCTAAAACTTAATTTGATGTTTGACGCCCATATTGAAACCCTCACCTCAGTGAGAATCCCAATTTAAACACCACACACTAGGCTAAGAAGAAGAAAATCAGAGGAAGTCAGAAGGAAACAATCAGTAGCACATGTACATGAGCAATAATAAAACCATACACATATGTTCACCATTCAACATATAATTACAACATGAATTGTTACAACATTTGATATTACATATTGAACAACAAACTATACATATACATGTACTACAACTAAACTATAGGATCTTAAGACAATAGGTCCACCAGTACATCAACTTGCTACACAACTCTCAACGATCCTAGATCTTCAAGAACATGTCCACAAGCTAAACAAAAGATTACATGGGGTACACATCAGCACAATATTCAAGAATATTGTATTGAGTACGCCTATGTGTCTTTTATATACCTCTCATCATATCTTGGCAAAAAGATAAAACTAATACTTGGCAGTTATAAAGAAATATAAGAAAAGCATACTTGAACAAGACTGTTTATTAACAAAAGAGAACACATGTATTTTAGGCATATTTTCCATTATATCATCCATGCATTTACTACCTGAGAGTTGAATGCATTAAGGCCTTTATGATCTACTACCAAAGAGTTGGATCATTTCACAATGTGATCTACTACCAAAGAGTTGGATCACTTCCAAGTACTTTACTACCAAAGAGTTGAAGTACTTCTTTTCCAACACTTTACTACCAGAGATTTGAAGTGCTTGGATATAATGGAACATATATATTATGTTTCATGTGTTCATAGAAATAAGTACGGAAAATCAAGCAACATATCATACAAGAGCAATCATTTCATCCAATACCATATGCCAAGTATTTTACTACGCATATAACACAAGCATATTGTATAATAAGCCAAGTAAGAGGTAATGGCATACCTTCCAAAGAGATATCCTAATCACATATTCCTCATGTCATCTATATCTTTGTTAAACCTGATCAAGACAAGATCATAGGTACCATCATCTCAACCCTAGTTATGATTCATTTTAGGGTTTAGCTTTGTCATGAGGATATTTCCATCATTACTTGTCTTATCATCTTGTTATCTAGGATTGATATTACTGATGTCATATTCCAAATTATGGTTCATCATCTAAACATTAGCTTCCATGTCATTTTTGTGCACATATTAACCCTACTTTATATACATATTCAAATTAGGGTTACAGCCCATGTATTAAGGATCATCTTCATATAACATGAATTTTGTGTACAAAACTGATCTCATATTTACATATTATCTTCTAGTTACTGATATAAGGTTGTTATGTGAATTCCATCATATATTGATCATTAATGTATTTTCTACACATATTAATTAGGGTTATTAGCCCTAATTAGCCATGTGGAGCAAATTAGATGACTTCGTGCATCAACATCAAAGCTACTTACATCAGATGGATTATAAGTCACTAATTAGGCATATGGTACATTCTCATAATTTTAGGCCATCATTTGATATTTATTATCTATTAAACAAGAATTACACATCTTACATGATATCACTGAGATTAATGCTTCAAAAGCCTAATATTATAGTTCTACTGTGTTCTACACATTTTTCGGAACGTTTTGGTACCTTGTTTGTATTTTTCTGACATTCGTACTACTTTCTATGGATTATTGAAGTTCTGAGCATTTTGTGAGATAATTACATTTTTTGACCAATCGTGTGATGCCACATGGCCTGATGGGGGTGCGACTCTCCTTTCCTTGGTTGGCCACCTCATCCTGGGTTGGATCCATGGATCCGTGGATCTACTAACCCGGGTCGCTCAACCCCCTTTCCCTGTTCTCATGAGCCTCATGATCCCCTGTTTCCTCTGTGAAATAGGGCATCGTCGCAAGGGGAGAGCTCCGGCGAGCAAGGGCTTGGGATTGAGTGCTCCTCATCATCTCTTCGCACCGCCATCATGATCAGCGTCCATCAGCCTCCCTCCGTAGCTACTCGAAAGTGCCCTATGGCCTCTGGTTCTCCGGCTAGGTGGGAGCGCCGCCGCCACCTTTGGCTGCGATAGAGAAAAGGGGAAAATCGCCTCTGCTCCTCCCCACGTCAATTAAAAGACTCCATTAGCTTTGTAGGGATACTACGCACTCGTCTAAGACTTCGATCTGTGGCAATCTGCACTACATAGGAACCGCCGACTTCATCTTCTTCCTTGGTGTGGGTGAGCTCAGCGCTTGGTACAACTATCATCGGGATCCCCTTTTCCATGAGGGATATTCTCCTCATACCTCCTTCCTTGTTTCCCTCCCTTCATTTCTCCTCAAACTATATTCTTCCTCCATTCCCTACTCCTAGCCACAACCTACTCACCGCAGTGGAGGGGCAACGAGAGGCAAGGCCTCGTTCTACTTACTGGAATGGGCCCACATCTTGTCTAAGGGCTCTCCTCGCTCCTCTATCCAAGTCCAGAAGGACTACCCACTCGGTTACCTTCCTTAGGCCATGACCACGATGTGGGGATGCTTGGAACTCAGCATCGCTGACTGCTCCACGATCTCCTGATCGGTCGGAGGTAGGGGAAGGTCCATGCACCGTCTAATCACCATCTAAGGGTTGGGGTTTGTTCTCTCAAGGTTGGATCTGAGGCTATTTCAAAGCATCCATCCCTGCCACTAGATTGGGTATCTAGGGCTAGGATCTGGCCAAGAAGACCCAACTTAACTAAGGGGCACATGACACCTATTATAATCAACAACTTAGCCTAATCAACACCAATAATGCACATTATTTCACAAACTGTAACCCTTCATAACTTCCTCTAGGAACATCCAATTGCCACCAAAATTTAAACATAGCCTTATCATACCTTAAGGAACAATCTATTTGATTTTGGTGGCAAAACTCAACTATTTGGTCATCCAATTAAATACCTCAGAAATGTATAATTTATGGATCAAAACATTATACAAACCTCAATCAACACTCCAACTTACTAGAACACTTGGGATTATCAAGACAACTCAACATGCATGACTTCACTTGTGTCATTGGACATTTTAGGATTCCAAAAGTCCACTCCATCACACTAATAATCACAAATAAGTGAAGGACCATAGGTGAGCATGTAATGCGTACACTATTCTAAAACTTCATAAGAACATTAGAATAAAACAAAGGATCTTTAAACTAATCTAAATAATGCTTAATAGATATTTAAATGACCTAGTCATTTAGATCTACGTGAAAACTATATACATGCATACACAGACATAATAAAAATGTATTTATAATCACTTATTAAAATGTCAATAATTGAATTGTTGTTGCAAAACAATAATTCTATAGAAGTCCTTTATATAAATATTAGGTAGTAACAATACATAATTAGTAAGTTATAACTAATCCCATAAAGTACTTCGAGTCCTAAACTAACCACTCAACACTAAGGTTGTAAAGAGTCTAAGCAACCATTTACTAATAATGGTATGCAAAAGACCAATGAATAGCAGTGGTATAAAATAATGACTATGTTCAATTTCATAAATATGTACATCTTATCATCCCATAAGGGTATACATCAAAATTATCACAAAAGGATCTAAGATAAAGGGAAACTAAACTATATCAATATGTCTCCAAGCAACAACTTCCTGAGTTAGGTCCATGATGGAAGCCATGCATTTCTCATCCTAAAGCTAGGCTGGATCTTCATGCTCCTGCTGTGCACTATAATCCTAGACCTAGATGGTTGGGGTCATCCAGCAAGAGGAGAAATGAAGTATGTGTCAAATGGGGAACAAGGACAAGGTATAAATAACAAAGGTAAATAATGGTTAATGATTTAACTATGTTAAGGAGAGCCAAGAAAATGAGGCATGTAACAAATAATAATTCCACCATGACAAATAATAACAAAGTTGCATGAATGATTCTTAATATGACTACAATAACTAAAGTAGGGATGAGACACCTACCTAACCTCAACCAATAGGTGAGGGAGAGTAACCCATTACAAAACACCTAAAATATATATAAAAGTGGGGAGAGTAAACACATTCCCCAGGAAAAATTACACATACCCAACTATGGGTGGGTGTACATAAGTACACTACATTAGTTATATAGTCAATAATTCATCTTGCTAGAAAAAGAACCATGTGGCAGATTAAATAAATGAATTATTGCAAGGGGGTTCCGAAACCCAAGAATTAATTCAAGTGAAGGTTAAGTCTATGCCTCATTGGGAATATTATGGTTGGATAAGAGAATGCCCAACTTAAGGGTTAATAAATGAACATACACACATATGGACATACATACATACACACATACCTCAATGTAGAGTTCTAGTAAACACTTTTCACCAACTAGGTTGTATCCAAGGCCACTTTAACATAATTACAAATTTTACCACATTTATTAGGGTTATAAAGCATGAAGTGTAAAAAACTCTAATTTTAGACCTTCTTGGAAAACCTCAGATTTTAGACTTAAAACTTGGACCAATCAATCAATGAGAATTTTCTAATCAAGAAAACATATTGTATTACCTAATTTGGAGTTGAAATGAGTTAATTACAAATCTTGGGGCTTTTTATATAAATAAAATACTATTTCAAATAAACATCAGAACAGGAAGGCAAAAAATGACTTTAAAACCCTAAAATCAGATTCCTTGTGAAAAACCCTTTCCAACAAATATTTATTTTAATTTTTTATAAGGTATCGATTTACTATGAATTTTATAAAACTAGCCAATCAGAAAATAGGAAAACTATAGTGTGACAGCCATTTAAATAAGAAAATAAGCCAATGTAAATAAGACACAACATGACAATACAATGTTGGGTGTGCATGACACATCGATTAGGAATGCATGGGCAAATATGTCTTTTAATTATAAAACAAAACTCACAGTCGATGAATCACAGTGTTAGGGAAATCCTGAGAATACCCTTGTGAGATTAATTAATTGATTGAAAGAGCATGGCCATCAAGGTCATTTAGTTACATAGTTTGTTCCAACTCAGACCGTGGTGCTCGACGAGCAGCCTGAAGGTTTGAACTTTAGGAAACCAGATCACAAACTAGGGCAGATTACTGCAAAATAAGATCGGGAGCATGTTCCCTAGCTTTACTTGATCACAGGGACCCCAGATTCTAGTATCCTTATGCCCAGGAACATTCAAAATGAGTTCCTTTGAGGGTGTGCAAGGGTGTAAGATCAGAGCTCCAAAGCTTCGACTTCAAAGCTACATATCTTCAAGCAACAACTGGGAAACCATCCTAGAGGTTAGGTGAGGTCAGAGCATCAGTCTCGGTGATCACGAAGATATTAAGAAGCCATGGTGGGTAGCACTAATGAAGAGAAGGCATCATCTTGTAGGGTACACCAAGTGAGCTAGGTCTAGAGAAAATTGGGGACGCAGACGAAGTGGAGGGTTGTCGAGCTTCATCATAGGTGCATCAATTCCACAATAGGACACCTATGAGGCTGAGTAGAAAGGGAAGTCTCTAGAACTGTAAGTTGAGTAGTGTGAGGAGTTAGGGGGAACCAGAGATGAAATTGAGGAAGGAGGAGGATTTGGTGAAGGCCAAAGGTGTTGCTGAGCTAGCTATATAGGAAGGAGGGACGCTAATGGGGCATCTGCGATTCATGCCGGTGAGGGGGTGTTAGGGCCCAGTTGGGCATTTTGTGCACATGTCAAAGGAAAAGGTGAGTTATGGCTCATTGTGTTCGGCAAGGCATTGCTGTTTTATTGGTGATTGAACTACGCATAACGGGAGAGAGATAGGTCGAGGACGGAAAAATGCCTGAAATAGGTTCCTGGCTCACAAAATAGACGAAGAAGGAGATGACTCATCAACCGTTAGAATGTGAGTGCGATGGATCTAAATTGTCCAATGGCACACGTAAGGAAGAATTAAATAGACATAACACACAACATAATGGAATTATGGAACTACATCTTAAATGCAACACATAAATAAAATGAAACTCAAACCGTAGTCAAATTATATTCAAAGCTTGTTTAATTCATTGGGGGTTCAAACATTATTGAATTAACTTCTAATTTGGACCATAGGCTAATGTTAGTGTCTACAATACTCCTATACACTTAGATATCGTTTTTATACAAGCTTTTTCCCTAACCACTATATTATCCACTATATATATATTAATGCATTAAAAGGGTGAGTTAACTTGAAAAGGCTTTTCTTAACAAATCCTAGAGTCAAAATTTGAGATATACATTAATAACTTATCCAAGAGTCACAAAACACCTTTCTCACTCCTTTTTTTATTTATTTCCATCTAGGAGGAGAGAGAAAAGAAAAAAGGATTATTATTCTCATTAACTAACTCAAAACCACACTATCTCTTATTCATTGTGCAAAAGGCGATAGAAAACTACAAATTGATATAATCTAATTATTATCTCTCTTTAGTGGTCATTTTGCATTTTAGACTCTAATTAAAATACTACTTGAGGTATTTGTGCACAAACCCATTTACTGGCATAAATATGAATCAAATATAATCCAAAGCACTAAATATTTTACAATTTCAACATTGAGGCCAAAAAGGACAGAAAAGATAAGAAAATTTAGGAAGAATGCCAAAAAGGATATAAAGAAAAGGAAAATCTTGGAAAGGGGTTAAAATGAAAATATTCCCAAGTTTTGGTATGTTACAATGGTATTTGTATGAGAATACTCATATTAGTAAATGTGCATCAGATTATTAGACTAAGATTCTATATAGTTACCATCCATTATATGAGTGTTACATTTAAATGTGGAATAATAATAATTGAATCTAGTTGATACATCACCTTAGTGTTTTCCATATATGAACTTAAAATCCTAGGTTCATGGATACATTTGATGATATTAGAAATTTCATGTATCCATGTTTTCCTTATTTAAATCAAAGGGTTTAATAGTAAGAACTAACACAAGAATGTACTTATCTAAGTATATATGTGAATAAATTCATAATTTTAAGAAAATATATTACATGATATGTGAGTTTGGACCATATATGAATCAACTTTTGTTGATATAAAAATACAAAACACCTTCAAAAATATAACAATACAAAATACACTTAGATTCACAAACGTATCAAGATCCAAGTATAAGTATATGACTAATATATATAAAGGCATGTCATATTAAACCCTAACTATTCATAAAAAGGGTATTTGATATAATGTTTAATTTTATATATGACCCTATACATAGGTATTTCTATGATTAAAGACCCAACCTCCACATTAGCCAACTAAAAATGAGTTTAAATATTCTTTTAATTATGACTTTATATATGTGAACGAAGGAAGGTATAAAAACACTTTTAAGTAGAGAAGGACAAATTATGAATTTCACTCCTAGAAATAGGGTTGTCCATGAATGTCAGGTATGTGCAATCCCTATTTCATGTTTGGCATTAACATGGCTAGCAATCATAATCCTATAATGAGGCATCTCTTTGAATATTGCCATTCTTGATTTATCTAAGTAATTTATTTTTCCCTGATTTGAAATCATGTGATCCACTGTTAAATTATGAATTACTAGTTTCCATGAGTGTATGACCTTTCCTTCCTTGTTGTTTAAGAATCTGAATGTGAAATATGACTTCACAAACAAGTTTTCCACTCTATTATCCATGTTCATAAATGAACTCAGGTATATATCGTAAATGTGTAAGCATAACCATTTACTATTTCTTGCAGCTTCTCACCCTTTATATATGTATGTATGTATATATATATATATGTATATATATGTATATATATATATATATATATATATATATATATATATATATATATATAGTCAGGATAGTGTAAACTCGAGTGTATCAGACACACTGTATACCTCATTCATTTTAAAAAAATGCAGTAACTTTTTAAAAAATCTAAACCGTTGATCTTATTATATATCTTAAGAACATAATATATAATAAATTTCATCTCATTTCGACACTTATAAGTTGTGCATCTAAAGGAGGAAGAAATTATGCATTTCAAATTAGTTTTGTGCGTCGGTTTTTTTCCCTTAGATGAGTGACTTACACTCATCCAAATGAGCTCAAAATTTGTATGTGACCTATTACTATTGTAACCATGAATATCAATGGATTAGATTTTGGAAAAACATGTTCTAGATAGGCAAACACCATTGGGGTGTACAACATGATCTGTACACTCGAGTGTATTCTAGCCTGACTCTCTCTCTCTCTCTTTCCCTTCCTCTCTCTCTATATATACATATATATTTAAATACATTTATATATATACACACATATATACATATATATACACACACACATATATATATCTATGTATGTATATATATATATATATATATATATATATATATATATATATAGAGAGAGAGAGAGAGAGAGAGAGAGAGTCAGGCTAGAATACACCTGAGTGTACAGATCACACAAATACACTCAAGTGTGTTTGCATATCAAGACTATTTTTTGCAAAATGTAAATCATTGATCTTCACCGTCATACTATAACTAGACTACATACAAATTTTGATCCCATTTGGATGAGTGTAAGTCACTCATCCAAGGGCAAAAAAATCGACGCGTGAAACTAATTTGAAATGCATAATTTTTGCGGTCTTCATAACATGAGCTATACATATCCAAATGTGCTCAAATTTTGTGTATGAGTTGTTCACGAGATGTTTAAAAAAAAAATATATTGCATCATGAAAAACTACTTGAGTGTATTCTGCTCCAAATACACTCGAGTGTATTCTAGCCTGACTGGGCCCATCTTTAATACCCGTGCGAGTAGCTACCTGCCCCCCATTTCGGTTACTTTTTTTCAAGTTGGTTACTTTTGAAATGTAGAGGGTTACTTTGCCTTGCAAAATGTTGAGTTTCATGCATAGATAGTTACATTTGTAACAACATATTTCAAAACACAGTTACATATATATATATGCTGTGTATTTTGTACGGGATTACTTTTTTAATCGTATAGTTACTTTTTGATCAACATAGTTACTTTTTTTATAGTAGAATTACTTTTCTGGTCAGAACAATTACTTTTTTAGCTGTCGGGTAGTGAAATCCAGGCTACCCGCACAGGTATTGAATGAACGTCATATATATATGTATGCATGTATATGTATATATATATAAATATATATATATATAAATATATATATATAAATAAATAAATATATATATATATATAAATATATATATATATATATAAATATATATATAAGGCATTCATTCAATACCTGCGCGGGTAGGCTAATTTTTCGCTACCCGCACATCCAAAAGTGTAACTATATGGTACACAAAAGTAACTCTAAGATCAAAAGAGTAACTATATCGATAAAAGAGTAACTATATGACTAAAAAAGTAACTGCGCAGAAAATATACAGTAAGTAAATATATGGACGTATTTTTTGATTTTGGTGGGGCAAATGATATTATTTTTGGATGAAATTTTTCGGAGATCTAGATAAAATGCTCCTCAAAAATTACAATTTTTTAAAAAAAAGTGATAGGAAGTGTGTGTGGGTAGCTACCCGCACGGGTATTAAAGAAGAACCCATATATATATATATATATATATATATATATATATATATATATATATATATATATATATATATATATATATATATATATATATATAAAGTGGGGAGCATGGTCACATTCCCTAGGGCGAAATAACACATGCCCAAACTATGGGTGGCTTGTATAGAGGTACACCACTTTAGCTAATAAGTCATCATATCATCATGCTCAAAGAAATCATATGGCAAGATTAAGTAACCATTTAATAGTGATATGGCAAGGGGTACAAAACCCAAGCAAGTGAGTAATGAAGTAATTTTGCCAAAAAGAGCAATAATAGGAATTAAGGTTTTAGTCCATGCCTCATTGGGAAATTAGGGTTGGACAACAAATATACCCAACTTAAGGGATAATATGCACATGCCTCAACTCAGGTCCTAGTTAATCACTTTTCACCAACTTAGTAGATTCCAAGATCACCTTAACCTAATTAAAATTTATTTCAGTTGTCTTATTAGGGTTTTATATGGCATAATGGGTAAGGAAACCCTAATTTTAGACCTATTTGGAAAACTTTAGATTTTGGTCGCAAAACCTAGACCAAGCAATTTATTAGATTCTCCTAATGAAGAAAACATATTTTTATGTTAATTATAAAGTTAATATGATTAAGTTGTAATTTTTATGGATTTTATGCATTAAATTCGTTTTCTAAAAACCACCCCTAAAAAAACTTGAAATCAGACATCAAACTACTTTTATTAGATATAGCTTAATTTTCTGATTCCAAAATATATTTATTTGTTAATTTTGGATAAGTGAATTAAAAGTCATGAATGTTACAATTTAGAACGATCAGAAAAAGCCACATAACCAATCACCTCACAAGAGAGGAAGAGAGAGAGGGAGAGGGGGTGACTGCACGACTTGGTCCAACTGCAAGCTACCAAGTCACGAGTTAGTGCCTAGTCAGCCGCTCACTTGACTTGCCCCAAAGCAGAAGAAGCACGAGACCGTAAGACCAGAATGTCCCCGTGCGAGAAACAAAGGAAATGATGAGTCGAGAGGGGAAAATAGTAAAAGAACAAGGGAGATTATTCTCCCCTTAGCTTGACGCCATGGCGGAGCTCGAGATATTGAACCTTATGGAAAAATTGGGCGAAATCGCAATACTCAACCAAATGAGAAATTAAAAGCAGAGAAAGGAAGAGGAAGTTCAAGGGAACTTACAGCTAGATGGAATTGATCGTAGGATACGAGAGGAGGGAGAGCAAGCTGCCGCAAATTCAAGCTCTAACCAAGGTCTCCAATGTCCATGCATGCCAACAATGAGGAAATTGGCAAGAGAGGAGAGTCAAGCAAGGAGAGATGAGGGTCTGGGTAGTCCTATTTATCGGTGTGGGTAAGTATCTAGGGTTTTGGGAATGGGTAGTTTGAGAATCATCCTTATTCTTCATGAACAAGATAGGGGCACCCCAAGGAGAATTACTGGGGTGAATAAGACCCATGTCAAGAAGCTCCTGAAGCTACTTCTTAAGCTCAGTGAGTTCAGTAGGTGCTAAGCGATAAGGCGGATTCGAGATAGGCAAATTTTTGGGCATGATATTGATGGAAAATGCCACCTCAAGAGTTGGAGGCAACCCAAGCAACTCCTTGGGAAAAACATCTGGGAAGCCCTTCACCACATCTATAAGACCTAGAGGTGGAGGTGTGTCATCTAGAACTAAGGATGCTAAATATTCTCTACACCCTTGTGAGACAAGCTTTTCAGCTTTGATAGAGGAGATGATGAACTACCGATCCTATCACTTCCTACCCTTGATACACATCCTTCCTTCATCAGGATGTAACAAACTAACTTTCAATTCTTCACAAAACAAAACCACCTTATACTCCTTCAACAATTCATCCCTAGGATAACATCAAAAGCAGACGTATCAAGTAGGATGAAGTTGGAATGAATCTTCCCAGAGATACAACGGTCTAAGGTTTGGAGTTTGAGATAATAAGAGCATATTCTACCACTTAGGGTATTAACATCTAGTATATGGTCCATGTATTCCGATTCTTTCTCTAACATTGAAGTAAGTTGAGTTGATATGAAGGTATTCAACGAGACAAAATTGAAAAGTGCTTTTATAGGATGCATTTAATATGTAAAGTACCTTTGATAACTTCAATCTTCTCCAACTTCTTCAACATTAGGAACAAACACTCTCCCATTCCACCTTTCCGTAAGTGGTCGACGACCCTGTTGGTTCTGCTTGTTGTTGTCCCTTGGAGGAGGATTCTATTACTAATATGACTTTTGAGCAGACTATTGAGCAGGATGCTGAGTTGGGGCTTGTCCATGCTGAAATTTAGGAAAATTAGGTCGGATATGTCCAGATTGGCTGCACTCATGGCATACATGTTGATCATGTCTTAAAACTGGGGAATTATTTGTAGAACACTTGCCATGAGGGTGAAATTGCAAACATTTTTTGCACTTCTCCCAACCTCGGTTGTCACTTTGGTTCTTTATCTTGTCGTTTTTGTTCTTAGAAGACTAGAATCCGGGATAGGAATTGATCATCAATGCCTTGTCTAACATTTGTTGAAAAGTAAGAGGTAGTTGGGGAACAAGGTTTCATCCAACATTGTAGTTGAGTTCTTAAAGAAATATGTTTGATCTTCATTCATCTCTGAGATCAATGACTTAACGCTCCAGAAGTAGGAAACATTGAATGTATTCAGAAACAATCATGTTTCCTTGTCACAGGCTATAGAACTCAACCTGTCAGATAGGTGGGGTGGATATACTTCTCATCAAACATCTTGAGGAACTGCTCCCAGGTCATGCTTGAGGTGTCATGGGTACGAGCCATACCAGTCCAACAAACCCGTGCTGGCTCGTCCAACACCTAAGTTGCAAATAGAACTTTCTTAGGAGGGGGACATGCCATGCCCTTGAAGGTATGCTCCAGGACCAACACCCAGTCATCATATCCATAATGTTTGACTTAGTCTCACCTTTGAAGTATGGTGGTTGCATCTTGATGAAGTCTGTCAGGGTGAACTCCTTAGGCTTGCTAGCATTGACTACTACAGTAGAGTTGTCCCACCAAGGTAGTCGAGAGTAGTTGGTGCAACATGGTTAGGTCTTGCTCAGGGGTCAGAACAGGAGAGTAGGGGTTGACATGTTGTCATGAGGAGTCATGGGAGTATCTTGGTTGTCAGTGTTTCTAGAAGAGGATCCCTTGGAAGTGTTGTTCATGTCCCCAAAAAGGTCACCCCTCCTAAAAGACAAGATCATAACATAAGATTTCTAAGAGTATTCAATAGAGATATATATAGATACTTCTACCTATGGGCATGCTATTTTGGACAATCAATATCATCTTAGGCCAGTCCGATATCATGCAAGTCTGGGAGCCCTCATAAACCAAGCTAGTGACGTGGAGGAAAATCTTACCATCCCCCGAACCCTGATCCTTTCTAGACACCCTTGCTTTCAACTTATGCCCTAGAGCTGCCCAACATGCTCTGATACCAAGTTGTAAGGAGGCAAGTTCACCCCTTACTAAAAGTTAATGGACCATACACGACATTCATATATTTTTTAAAAACTTAGATAATGAAGGATGTATGCATAATAATTCCATTTAAATAAGCATGATTCTTATATGAAAGATTGTCAACAATAGAAGCAAAAAGAAAAACTAAGTTCTTACATGGATTTCGATCCAAGTTCACTACATGAGTTTCAAGAAACATAAACTAGAAAGGAAACTAAGGATCTAGCAGTAGCAACCTAGACATCTCAACAAAATCTCTTGATTTTACTCCTAGGTGGTCATCCTTGCTCTTGTTCCACTCCTTATCCTAGGCTTGGGTAGTTGGGATCACCCAACAAGAGGAGAAAACAAGGTATGTGTCAAATAGGGAACAAGAACAAGTATAAGTAACACATGATAATATGGGTTAAAGATTCATCTAGCATACTGAGGGCCAAGAGTATGAGGCACATAAAAAGAATTCTTGCCATAACAACCAGTAATAATTAAGAAGCATGCATGATTAAAAGTATGACTATATTATCTAAAGCAGGGTTGAAGCACCTACCAACCTCAACCAATAGATGAAGGGAGATTGGTCACTTTCCCAATCACCTACAAAATATATATATAAAAATGTGGAAGTGGTCACATTCCCTAGGGAAAAATAACACATGCCCAAACTATGGGCGGCTTGTACAGAGGTACACTACTTTAGATAATAATTCATCATATTATCATGCTCAAAGAAATCATATGTAGAGATTAAGTAACCATTTAATAGTGGTATGATAGGGGGTACAAAAACCCAAGCAAGCAAGTAATGAAGTAATTGTGCCAAAAAGAGCAATAATAGGAATTAAGGCTTTAGTCCATGCCTCATTGGGAAATTAGGAATGGATAACAAATATTCTCAACTTAAGGGATAAGATGCACATACCTCAACTTAGAGTCCTAGCTAATCACTTTTCACCAGCTTAGTGAATTCCAATATCACCTTAACCAAATTACAATTTATTTTACACGTATTAGGGTTTTATAAATCACAATGTTTAAAGAAACCTTAATTTTAGACCTATTTGGATAACCTCAGGTTTTGGTCACAAAACCTACACCTAGATATGTATTAGTTTCTCCTTATCAAGAAAACATACTTTTATGTTAATTTTGGATTTAATATGATTAATTTGTAAGTTTTATGAATTTTATACATTAAATTCATTTTCCAAAAATCACCCTTTGATAAAACTTGAAGACATCAGATAGATCTTAATTATTTGATTCCAAAACATATTTATTTGTTAATTTTAGATAAGTGGATTAAAAGTTATGAATTTTACAATTTAGACCAATCAGAAAAAGCCACATAATCAATCACCTCACGAGATAGGAAGAGAGAGAGAGGGAGAGTGGTCATCCACGTGTCTTGGCCCAACTGCAAGCCACCAAGTCATGGGTCAACGCCTAGTCAGCCACTCGCTTGACTCACTCCAAAGTAAAAGAAGCACACAACCAAAAGACTAGAATGTCCCTGAGCAACAAATAAAGGAAAAGAAGAGGAAATAAGGGCAAAGTGGTAAAATAACAATGAGAATCTTCTCTCCTCAGCCTGACGCCATGGAAGAAGTCGAGCTACTGCACCTTACAAAAAATTGGGCGAAAATGCAATACTCGACTAAACGAGAAACTGAAAGCGGACTAAGGAAGTGGAAGTTTGGGGGAACTTACAACTAGATGGAATTGACCAAAGGATATGTGGGGAGAGAGAGAAAACCACCACAAATATGAGCTCAAACCAAGGTCTCCAATGCCCACATATGAGCAATGAGGAAATTGGCAAGAAAGGAGAGTCAAGCAAGGAGAGATGAGGGTATGGGTAGTCCTATTTATAGGTGTGGGTAAGTATCTAGGGTTTTGGGCATGGGTGGTTCGATAACTCAGAGATATCCATTAAGAATTTCTAAAACTATCTATAATAGATCACGAGTTAGGTATAGATAGATGTGGAATTGAAAATCAAACTTATAGGTGAAGAAATCATGTGAAAAGGTCCACTGTGGTGAGAGAAAACATGAGTTTACCAAACACCAAAATCGGTGTCATGTTTCCATATTGGCGCAAGGTATGTGATGACTTGGGAGTCATCTGATCCAAATCCAGTGGCTGGGGTTCCGCATGAGAAATAAAAGGGGTGTGTGACATTTAATTCATTCCAAATCATATTCAGACTAAAGTGATATATATGTTTATTTCATATTTTCTCTCTCCTCACTTCAGGGTGCAAATGAATCCCAAATCAATTGAAGTCTTCCACCTAGCCTATTTTGAACATGTAGAATCCTATATGGCGTTACTTTTCACTTTTGAAGACTCATATATTTTTTTAAATATTTTAAAGTAATTCATATTTTCTCTATCTTAATGCATTAGAGACTTCTAGAATTAATTAATGTGAAACTTCACCCTCAAACAAACTAAACCATATAGTACACGAATTGTCCATTAATTTTATCCTTTAGAATCATTATTCTCATTGGTTAATCATTTGGACTTTATTTACACCTTCTCTCTCCTAATATTCACATGAACATTAAAGAGTATCTAAATTGCATGAAAATTTACCCAAAGGATATTTTTATTGTGTAGGTTATGAATCTAAGATTAATTTTCACTTTTGGGGTCATTAAATGACTAATTCTATATTTTGGGGAAACCCACAATGTTCACTTTTGGGGTCATTAAATGACTAATTCTATATTCTGGGGAAACCTACCTTTTCTTTTCAAAATAAAAGAGATATAGTTATTATTATTTCAAAATTGTGCAACTTGGCCTCCAAGCCAAATTGAATCCAACGTTTCAAAGATAAAGTTATTTTTAACCAATTAGTGTTCCTTTTATGATTTTTGGTCTATTATCCATTATTACCACAATTTTCTATATTAATAGTTCAATATCACCTTATCTTGCTTAAAGAGTCATTATTTATCTTTTTATCTTTTCTTTGTTCCAAAAAAGCTATAGAAAATTCTAGAATGAATTTATTTTATCAATATGTCACTTGAGTGGTAAATTTTTATGTAAACCCTTAATAAAAACATTCACTATGGTATTTGTGCATAAACCTATCCATTGGCATAAATATTGATCAAAACCACTAATAATTCCACAAATTCAACATTAAGGACAAAAGGACACAAAGGATAACAAAAACTTAGGAAAAGGGATAGATTAATATTACACATAGATTTCAATTTGATACAGACTATGAACCAATGCTTCTCAATCTAGATTTCATTGCCAAACCTTTGATATGATCAAGTTGTAAGACATTTAAACACATGCTATCTTCATGTTCACTTGTTATCAAGAAAGAGTCTATGGGTAATGAACTTCAATTCTTCTTTGGAAAGCATACTCCAACTATTTGACGGATTATCTCCATGATAATGGCCCCTTCTTCTATTGCTGGTGATAAAGAGGTATCTGCGGTCGTAAATCGGACTTCTAAGGTGGTGGAATCTACTATTGTTGAAGTTGTCATTATCAGTCTGGTGAGAGGTTTCAATAAATAAGAACATGAAGGAGGTCCTCTATGATTCTGTCCTGCTAGAATGCTTAGAGAATCAACATGTTGAGTAGGGCCATGACTTCCTTTAAGAAGGATCCAGACATGTTCTATGATCATCTAGTGGCGATATATTAGGGATTAAATTTAGGTTAGATACCACCTTTGCTTATTATGAGGTGTTTTGTCCCTCTCCACTAATGAGATATGGTCTCTCATTGGAGTACCAACAAAGGAAGGTAGAGGACTATGACTTAGATGATTTTGAAGGTGTATCACATAGTTAATTGGATTTTGAAATTGATCTTATGGAGAGAAAATTCAAGCATAATGATGACAAGATTGAAGAAAAAGAAGAAAATACCTAAGAAAAAATACGAAGGAGGATGTCTCTAGAATTGAGATGGATAGACTCACTGACTCAATCTCATTAAGTGAGGATGTTCTTGTTCCCTGGGTAGATTGGTATCTCTTTCCCACCAGCTATAATTAAGTCTGATGTCTTGTTTCCTTATTGTAACGGGTTCCTGGTATGTATCCAAAGATCCTTGTTTAGTTTCCTGCCTTTAAGATAAATTCCCTATGTGGATTTGCCTCAGGTGATTGTGTTTTCTTCCAATTTTTTGTTCCTTGAACAGAACTCTATAGTTGGTAGGATTCTTTCATTGTTGTTTAGAAAATTTGATGTTTGTTTAGGTTATAGCTCAAGATCTAGGAGAGGGGGTGCATCAATGCCCGTGCCCAAAGTTTGGTACCAACACACTTATTTAACACCCCCCCCCCCAAACACATATATATATATATATGTATATGTATATATATGTGTGTGTGTGGATTTATGTATGTATATATATATATATACACACACACACACACACACACATATGTATATATATGTGTGTGCGCGCACGCTTATGTATAGAGGGAGAGAGTCAGGCTGGAATACACTCGAGTGTATAGATGACACCGTACACCTCAATGGTTTTCCATAATGTAACATTTTCTTACAAATCTAAACTATTGGTCCTCTTAAACACTTGGTAAATAGCTTATGTATAAAATTTGAGTTCATTTGGACACTTATAGGTCATTCATATAAAGAGAGAAAAAATAATGCATTTCAAATTAGTTTTGTGCTTTGATGTTATCGCCCTTGGATGATTGACTTACACTCATCCAAATGGGCTCAAATTTTGTATGTGAAATATGACAATGAAGATCAATGGTTTTGATTTTGCAAAAAGTAGTCTAGATAGGAAAACAAATTGAGGTGTTTGGCGTGATCTGTACACTCGAGTGTATTCTTGCCTGAATATATATATATATATATATATATATATATATATATATATATATATATATATATATGGGATTAATAGAGAAAGATTTCTCTCCCTCTCCCAAGCCTGTGGCGGAGGCCGAACGCCCGAAAGGGTGGTAAATCAAAGCGACAATTGGGATTCCTGGGTTCCTTTGTTAGGGGACACCGTGCTTAATCACTTGAGCCACTCCTTGTCGACTATATATATACA